>DWAJ01001749.1:0-20661 GCA_018238005.1 Eurema mandarina | reverse complement strand
CATTTAAATACACAATAAAACTAGTAATAAATACAAATATACATATATTACATGTAATAAAGTTTATTGGGATGCACTAACGTCTTGAATTATTTGTCAAATTTAAATGTCTTCTATGGGATAACTTATCATTATGATAAAACTCTCACTATGGATATGACGGCGAAATCTCGTAGTGCACTGAAGTTTGTTAATCAATTTATTTTAAAAATACCTTTCATAACGTAATTTACATTATCATATGAAAACAACAACATTACTACATACATATTTAAGGTAGTAATTACATTACACGAGGCCAGTCGGTTGAAAGCAAAGTGAGTAATACAGTGGTCATTTACATCAATAATGCATTGTTTATAAATTTGCTTAAGGTATATAGACCGTGGCGAGATTACTCGATGTTGTATATGATAACTATATGTATATGTAACACTAAAAGCGTACCTAAGATGACCTCGGGCGCGCGGTAGTGGCGCGTGGACACGATGGTGCTGTGGTGCTCGTGGTCGAACGTGGCGCTGCCGAAGTCGATCAGCCGCACGTCGCTGCGCTTCACGCGGCGCAGGTCGTGCTTCTGGAAAACACACGCAATTCATTTTAACATTTCTTTTGTTAAGCCTCATCACTACATAGTATAATATAGTCGCTCTGTATCTTTATCTCTTTGTATGCTTAAATCTTTTAAAATACGTTAAGTTTTGCCGTATCTTTCTTAGATATCAAGTTTTAGGCAACTGCGACTTCAGTTTTACAAGAAGTTACAATTCGTGATCACACTCACATATACAATTTATACTTTTGAGTAGGAAAACAGTTCGTTGCTATTGCCCATTCCTTTGTTCAGAAGTGATACGAGCGCAGAGCCTAAACACCTTGACTCATATAATATACCAATTTTATGCAGCAATTTAAATGTGTTTTAGAAATTAGATATTCCATTTATGTATAGGGTCGTTTAGTTTTATCTGTGACAATCTTGTGCACTTGTATTCGTATTCGTTGAAGTGATGTTCCCTACACGTTACAGTCGGACAGTGGGCAGTGGGCAGTAGGCACCTTCTTGGAGGCGGCGTAGGTGGAGACGAGCTCGTAGTCGCTGTCGACGAAGAGGATGTTCTCGGGCTTGAGGTCGGTGTGCGTGAGCTTGTTGTCGTGCAGGAACAGCACGCTGTGGATCAGCTGGTACGCGATGTGCCGCACCTGCTCCAGCGGGTACGGCTGGTAGTTGTTGTCCTTCTGCGAACGACAAACAACTTAGCTCAAACACAAATTCAAAAATATCTCTATTCAACTCGGCTACATATAGCAACACTTTTGAGTCACTGTATTACAAAAGAATCATTTATCATAGCACATAACAATGACCCATTTAACCAAACCTTTTACGAGGGGTGAAAGCCTCCGTAAACTCCGTAAATTTGGAGGGTGCATTCAGACAATGATTCTAAATATATATTGTATACATTTGTTTTTAGATTTTTCAGATGCTTGAGATGCTATGATCGTGGGGGATAGATACTACGGTTTCAGTTTTTCGACTTCATACATAATATGTTATATGTAAAATACAGCAGATTACAAGAAATATTTTAAAACATTTAAAAATTACCAACCCTCTAAACTGTAAAATAGTCTTTTATAAAGTGTGATAGGAGGAAAATATATGTAAACACCTTTCAAAATAAAGGAAACAACTTTAACCAATGTTGTATTTTAGTGTTAGCATTTTTTTTGTACTGTACTGCTGTTTGTATGTGATACTATACATTTCTAGTCGACAGTACTAGCCTTGCTATAAAATGCAAAAATAAAACACTATAAAATATGAATTCAAACTCATTTGTCAGAGCTAATTAACTCTTTACAAAACGGCTTACAAATAAAAAGTTTTTAGGAAAAACACGAATGGATATTGTGCCAAAAGCTTCGCGTGCAATGTCATCACTGTATAAATGTGCCGGCAAACATTCTAGACTAAACACAGAGATATGAAACATCACGACGTGCGTGACGTCAATGTTTCCATACTGTATCATTAATGCCAAACAAACTGTCTCTTACACTTTCGCATCTAAAACTATTTTGATGAAATTCGGTTACATAGTATAGATCTTAATCACAATATAAACGGTCCGGGGGACTGAAATAGCATATGAAAGTTCGTAAGTTTGTTTCTCATTATCTATAATATAAAAATGAATCTTCAAATGTGCCACTAAGTACATAACTCGATTTCGATAATTCTTTTTTTAGAATATTCCTGTACTTTACATACAAAAAAGGGTATGTAAATAATACGGTTACAGATTAGGAAAAATACAGCGTGAACGAAGTCGCGTTGTGATAGTTAAAGATATACCCATTACACTATATTTAGCCACTTTACATTTATTCGAGTGTTTTATGATTTCAATAACCGGTGACAACTGTACATAAAACACGCATAAATCCGCGGGACACGCCTTGTATATACATATAATGTAAAAGTGTAAACTCACCAAGAAGTCGAACACGCTCTGTCCCAGCATCTCGAACGCGATACACATGTGCCCGTGGTACTCGAACCAGTCCAACATTTTGACGCATAAACTGAAAATATATTATCAATTTGTTTATTTATCCTTTTAATATCAGGTTAGGGTATTTTCGCTTACAATCAGGCGAGATCACAGTCCAATGTCTATTTATTATTATTAAAAAAATCCATTATATTATGTATATTTTCATTTATTTTGTTGTAAAATCAAACGAATGAATTCGTTAATACGATTGGTCGTCACCGTTAAGATATAATAGATAGAATTGGCAATGTCAAATGTCTCGGTATGTAATGTAACGACGCTCAAAGGAAACGACAAAAAAACATAGTATCTTAAAAACGTCGGACGCACAATCCGTTGCGGATTAATAGGCACGTATCAAGGCTATAACGATGTAATAATAGAGATTTATATCGTATTTTTCGTGGCCGCACACGGGCGGCAGACGGTATTTCGGTGTTTTGGTTGACAGAGTCGGTTGGAGCGCGGCCAGCGACGCGCAAGGTCGCGAGCGGAGCGCCCGTAGCGCTCCTTGCGGGTTAAGGGTGCCACTACATACTATACGCCCTAACTATCGAACACAAATAATTAATTGAAGACTGGAATGAACGTCGTCCAAAAATCATAACATCATTAATTAAAAAAAACAAACACCAAATTATCCAGTGAAATTTAATATAACTATTTTATAGTCAACCGTTCCAAATAGTCACGTAAAATATTAGTCAACTAATCATCATAATATAAATCTCAATTATTATTGTTTTAAAATATAACATTGGTAATATAATATGAACGTTTTAGGAATGGGATATAATACTGCTTATGAAATATTTTCATAAGCAAATTGAAAAGTACACACTGCGATATAATCTACTCCAACTTGGCATAAAAACTCAAAACTTAAGGACCATAAACTACCATATAAAGTTACATAAAACAGTACACTCACTTCTTGCAGTCTGGGTCAATGTCAGCTAACTTTTCCAATACATTAATCTCTAGTTTTGCAGCCTCTCTGTACTTCTCAACATTCTTTATTATCTTCAGAGCCATTCTGTGCTCCCTGAAACATATACAATACAATATTACACATACAACAGAAATCAACCAATTCATATTATTTCAAAAAGTAGTGTTATATTATAAATACTAACACATAAAAGAAAACAGTTTTTATTTGTCTTATCAAAAAAATATGCATCCCATTATTATGGGAATTAGATTATTATCTATATTTAGTAAAAAAAACAAAGTTATTAGGGCAAGTGTATAAAATTAAACGGAAGCTATATTGAGTTGACAAAACAATCTCAAAGTGGTATAAATAAATTTGCTATGGTGCCAAATGTGGGGACCGTTCCACATCTTTTGCACATTGACGAGAGTACTGTGTATTTAGGCAATTAGTCTATATTCAGTCATATATAGTCATGCATACAATAACCGGAAACCACTAGAAAGCTCAGTAGAGATGAACATTTTAAACTGTGTTGTCCAAAGTATGTTCGAGTTGTTGATGATTTAAAAATCTACTATCTAATTTATTTCTTGTAAATTTATAGCCAAGCATTTAAAAAGCAGTAATATAATATATAGGAAATAAGACTTCAGTATAGGAAAAACAATATTAGTTAATACATCTAATAAATTATAAGTTTAAATTCATTAGCACTTGAAAACGCAAATTAAAAGGAAATAATGATAAGTTTGATTATTACATTTGTATTGATTAATTTAATCTGAAATACATAAAAGCAATCGTGTTTTTTAGTTTCTGTTATTACTATTGAAAGATTTTAGATATGTAATGAAATAGTTGTAGTTGTAGGTAATAGATATTTTTAGAAGATATTGAACATCATTATATTACAGTATATCAATAAGATTTTCATAGAGAAAGCAAACAAGATCAATGCGAATACTTGTAAAGTAAAAAGGTTAAGATTATAATAACAATAAGTGCAAAACTTACATTTCCAAGTCTTTCACCTCGACAACCTTGCCGAATGTGCCCTCGCCAAGCGTGTCGATGATTTTGTCTGAAATCAATCATTATCATGATCACCACATTGCTTTTCATACAAAGTCATGAAAGAGATCTGTCATTGGTTTACGAAAACAAAAAAATTAAAAAGAAATGTTGTTTTAATTGGTGGGGTAAACACATTAACATTTTTTATAAAAACCAATGCCTTTGGCTCCAACATGACTTAGACAAAATTAAGATTGTTTAAAAATTTAAAGAAAAAAAAAACATGAATCGTTCTTGAATCTTGAAACACGAATATCTGAACTGTCGGGGATTTATTGTGGACAATTGCAAGACTAATTCCACTTGTCCTCACAAATGAATGTAGGTATTTGTATAAATTGGTAATAGTTTTGATTGAGATGTGCGGATGCCAATTAAGTGTGGTAATATAACGTGTGGGTCTAATAGTGTGTATTTGTGTGGTGCGTTGTGTGTGTGTGTGTGAGAGTAAGTGTGTGTTAATTATTGTGATAACCCATGTGTATATAATAACTTACTTTGAAAATGAAAAATGAAAAAAAAAATGAAAAAATATTTATTTGAACAACATAGATTACATAGTACATAACAGTGGCCTTCACACTAGGCGAACCTGTGTCGTGAAGACCTAAATTTACCAAAAACATTTTACAGTCGAGAACCCGGTCACAATATGCAAATTTGTTTAAATCAAAACTTAATTAATATATAATTGACAGTATTTATGTAAAATCTAAAATGTTTCCTTATAGTTTATAATTTTTTCGACGCTTTCATATGTTAATATCCTTAGCCACAGTTTGATTCTCCTACCCGCCTCAGGAATGGACTTATTAATAATGTTGCAATGTTTTACTACAAAATTATACACATGTGATCTTATGAACGGACCCAAACGCTGAGCGAACGCACTCTTCACAAGGGGTCTCGGTAAGAAATAGGTTCTAAAATTAGCACGCTCGCCAGTTCCAGAAGTCAATACAGATTTATGAACCAAAAGAGCTGTTTTAAGTAGATACAGTTTCCTGACAGAGAGGACTCCACTTTCATCGTAAAGTTTGGAGGTCGGGTACCTAAATGGTTTTTTTAACATTACCTTCAAAACTGAGCGTTGAGCTCTTTCAACCATAATCATTGAAGTCTTGGCTGCACTACCCCAGCAGGTGATACAGTAGGTTAAGAGGGACTGACATAAAGCAAAATACACACACAGTAATATGTTTTTACTAGCGATTTCACGTAAGTGTCTGAAAATGCCCGTGATTCTACGCACCCGGGCGGAGACAGAAGCGACGTGTATTTTAAAAGAAAGATTTGCATCTAGGAGGACGCCAAGATATTTAACAACGTCAGTTTTGGAAAGTGTCTCACACGAACATTCCTTCGCACATGAGCCTCTATGAATTCTTAGCACTATTGGATGAGAGGGTGCTGAAACACTAGTTTTGTGGAAGCAGATGTAGACCGTTTTTTTCGTATTTAGAGTGAGAAGATTTCTTTCCAGCCAATCCGAGACCTGAGTCAAGCCCCTTTCAGCATGAGAAACAACATGGCTCCAAGAAGGTCCATGGAAAAGAATGGCAGTGTCATCTGCGTAACATATGATTTCCGCATTGCGCATTGGGATATCGTGGATATCATTCATATACAGGTTGAATAGCGTAGGACCAAGTATACTTCCCTGTGGAACCCCAAAGGGTATAGTTTGTGGGCTACTTAGCGTATTGCCAATCTTTACACACTGTCTACGCTCCGACAGGTAGCTATTGAACCAGTCGAGGGCAATACCACGTATACCGATATTGTGCAATTTACACATGAGTATAGGAACAGAGACAGTGTCAAAAGCTTTGGCCAGATCCAGGAAGACGCCAATGCAGTTTTCCTTGTTATCAAGTTTTGAAGACACAATGGAGGTTAAAAGTGAAACTGCATCTTCAGTGCATTTGCCAGAACGAAAACCAAATTGTCTCGGCGAAATAATGTTGCGTGACTCTAGGTACTTTGTGAGTCTTCTATTGACCAGACGCTCCAGCAGTTTCGAAAAAACACACAGGAGGGAGATGGGTCTGTAATTCTCGATGCAGTTCGTTGGGCCACTTTTATGAACAGGCGTAACAGATGCTAGTTTCCATTGGTTGGGAAATATTCCACTGGACAAGCTAAGATTATAAATATGAGTGAGTGGGGGAATGATTTCGTTTTTAACGTGCTTAATGAGAGAGTTCGTTAGTCCATCAATGCCAGGAGCCTTAGCAGTTTGGAGGTCCATTATCAGCGACCCGACCTCGTCGTGATTTGTGGGAGACATGAAGAATGAATTGGGTGGTGAAGTATTAGTCCGAACTGCCTTAGCAAGATCATCTTCTGATCGATTAATATTACACAGAATATTATTTGCCAATCTTTGTCCTACAGTAGTAAAATGATCATTGCAGACGTATTTTCTAGTATTTACATCGAACCCACAGCACCCTTGGTGTTTAAGTTATGTTACCAATAATGTACGTCTTTATCGGAACTTTGATGTCATTTGGTATAGACAATAATAGAGTTTAAAAAGTTTATCTTTCACAGGGTTAAACCGGTAAATAATCTTAACCGGCAAAACTAGTGTTTTTATACTAAATAAGACCTTGAACTTGGAATAGAATAGAATAGAAGAATATAACTGTTTGACATCTTGTACAACAAATTGTAAGTAAAAAAGGGGTTTGGAATTAAAAAAATAATTAATGTCTTACCATAAACACTACTGCACACATCAAAACTGAAGAAAGGCACGCTTTTGGTATGAAGAAGAAATATTGCGTCAAAAAATTTAACGCCAATAGCGTTATTATTCCTGAAAAAAAATCAAATCATTTTTGCTAAAAGCATAAGTAATTTATCTGTCACTGAGTGTGGAAGAAGCTCTGAGTTTGAAGAAACAAAAAATATTACTTTCATAACTTAATTTATAATAAGACTTTATTGTTCCCATAAACCTTGTAAAATGCACATAAAGCTTCCATTTTAATTACTTTATCTGATAAAAAACCCCATGAAATTCGGTTGCGTAGTTTTAAAGATTTAAACATACAAAGGGAAAGATAGAAAAAGCGACTTTGTTTCATACTATGTGATACTAATGATAATGATAACAGTTACTATTAACCTGAATAAAAGCCAGCTGCTGGCGTTCTTACGCCCGAAGAATGCGACACAGCCGAACGAGTGAACGCCCCGCACGTTGGCATTGCGTGCACAAACGAGCCCGCCACGTTGATAAACCCAAGAGTTAACATTTCTTGCGTTGCGTCTACTTGACCGCCAGGAGCTGGGAATTAAAAAAAATTGACTTAGGGTGCTTCAAGATAGCATACATCTTTCTAAAAGGTCGGCAACCCACAGAGCTGTCAAGCTCCGCGAGTGTTAATGGGCGGCGATGACCACTTTCCATCAGGTGGCTCGCCTACTCCTTTACCCTCTATGTTATAAAAAAAATCTAATTGAACTTGTAAAAGTCAAATGAGTATTTTTATTCAACTAATCTACACATAGTTACACTTTTTAATCGTCATGTAGTTTTTAAAAGAGTAATCGCTGAATTGCTTTTGACATTGGCATTGTTTTCACGGTTTCAATTAATATATCAAAGTTTTTCAAATAAATAAATCTATTATAACAACATATAAACTATAAGACTCTCTAAGAACGCGCTAATTTCTAAAACTATCCATTCGATTGAACAATTCATTTAGCGTGATTAATGTAGCTATCAAAGGATGATAGCTAGAAAAAATATGGAAAATTCCCTCAATTTAAAATAAATAATAATATTCGATTCCTGTTTCCTGCCACAATTTCTGGGGGATTACCGTGTGACATTTCCAATGTTTACTCAACGAGTCGTATTTGTCTGTTTAAAGCTTCATTAAAATCTAATGTAAATTCAACCTTAAAAGATTGGCCGCTGATAACGACCTGACGTGATATTTGTTTAACAAATATAGATAGTTCATATCGCAGTCTTAATTAGTTGTACATATCATAAAAAATAAATTAATAAAATTCTGTTTTCACTGGTTTGTTATTGAGGACAGGCTTAACTACTGTCTCCGTTATGTAGTTTTCTAAGAAATTTTCGGAGGTTATTGTTACTTTAATAATGAGAGGCGGTCAAGAATATTCTTAGACATATTGAGGGTTTCTGCCATTATTTTACCTTTAACGAAAAGTCAAGGAGTCTCTACCAATTTAACATATAAATTTATTGACTATTTTTAAATATATTTTTAACTTTTAAAAAGAGGAGTGTTTGTAAGTGCTAAGTATTCTTCTCTTTGTAAACATCTTTAAACGCAATATTAGCTGATAAGTTAGTGATACTTAAAAACGACTTACAAAATGCTTTAGCGATAGCAGTGTTAGCGAGAACCATCACCACAGGAACAACGACCACGCCCGATCCAATATGACCCACCATGTCCATGAAGCCCAGTGTTTGGTTGTTTACCACCACGCTGAATGGTGGTGGACCTATCTTGGGTAGCCCTGCTTCAACGCGACCTGAAAGACAAGAATTGGCTATTGAATTACGCTTTTACATAGCTTTGTCTTAGCTTATTATAATAGCCATTTTTAGCAGTTTTCTATGGAAGGATGAGGCTACGAAATTCAAGGTATTTTAAAAAAATAAATAAGTGTTATATATGAACATTACAGTAAATGGTTTCAGACACGTTCTTATGTAACTAATCCCATATAAATAAAAAAAAAGAAAATAAGGAACATTTCCAAATTTATAGCACTTGTTAAAATTTTGCATAGGTATAAATAGACCTTGAGTAATACGTCATACGTCGTTTTAATAACCGTATAAAATTGACGTAATATATAGTTTAATTGATATTATACAACGAGCAGCTAATGCAAATTGTTTGCTTTTGTCTTATAAAAATGTGATGTTCAAACAACGTTAAGCGACATATTTCGTCATTATTAGTTACACGGTTTATACATTTATAGCCATAAGCTAGAATTGGCTCTATAAAGGTAAAACAAATAACAGCAAAATCTTTTAATGATGCCATATATTTACAATTGTCGAAACAGTTAAGAACCACAAGATTTAGTCTATAAATTGCACTCCAATTTCTTTCACATACCTACTCATATCTACATGAATAAATTTCTAAAGTACATACCTAATATTATTTGAAATTTCGAAACTAACACATCTTTCGATCGTTACAATCGGAACATTGTTTTACAGCTGGAAGCTAAATTAGATTTCTTAAAGAATTTTAATATCAATATCTATCTCTTTATTTGAGCGCCATTGCAACTATTAGAGACATCTGTTATTTTTTTCTTTATTGAAAAGTAGAAACAAAAAAATACAAAATGGACTTGACCCGAATATTCCCACCCAAACCCAAGCCATAAAAATTGTTTCCTTACGTTTTCTATGTAAGTGGAATATTACCTGATAATTTGAACATCGGCATGTCAGGGTCGTATGTGCAAAATGCAACAGCAGACGCCACTGCGACCACAAGAGCATTCCGGGCGATGGAGATCAACCAGAGGGACTTCTTTAGCTTATATTTTTTTGGGTTTACTTTGATGTCTTTGATTTTCTGAAATTAATTCCCGTGCATAAGGATAGTAAGCAAAATGGAGGTTTCGAAATATCATACAAAAATCCTTTTTACCAGAGGCTACCTGCATTCCAAACTTTAGCTAAATCCATTCAGTAGTTAATGTATAAAACAGTAACAAAGTTACAGTATTATCTTAACTTCGATGGTCAAGACTATAGAAATATTAAAGTAAGTTTATCTCGAATTTATATTCCTAATGGTGACATAACAAACAAATAAACAACACACCACTATCGCACTATGCTTATCGAAATGAGAACAGATTTTTTCCTACACTAAATATTTGTTTGCAAATAGTCGCTCAAAAACACCACTTGATAAAAAAATGTTGGTCTGCTTAAGTTTAATTATCATCTAATTGACTTTCTGCCAACTGATGATGGCGAGATGGCGCTGTGTTGTAAACGTCTGGCAATATTCATTTTTATTTAAATAATTTTACCAAGTAAGTATTTCATCTCTAAAGTCTATTTCACCCTATGAAAGCTAGCAATAATAATTGCTATATGTTAACATTAAATAATTTATATAGATGTAGATAAAATGACGTACCCTCAAAGACAGCAAAACAGTACAACACACAACTCCCAAAGCACAATCAGCTAGTCGCACCGACGCCCAATGCTTCCAAATAAGTTCGACATTCTCGACAATAGACTCGGCTACAAATTTCAGACCTAGAATTCCCTTTAACTGAGACACTATGATGGTAATTGCCGTTGCCGAAGTAAATGCACTGATCACTGACGGTGATATTAAATCCACAAGGAAACCTGAAAAAGATGCATGATTTTATATGAGATTGAGAACAAGTCTCACTCATTATAGAATAAATTGATTTAAATATAAATATTGATAGCTTTTTCTTTACACCTATTTAACGTTTATGCATTGTTCAGTGGACGACGGTATAATACTCAAAAGTGTCTTAGATTTTTTTTTAACTACAAGTATGTAATATAAAAAATTATTTTTTAAGAAACCTCACAAGTTATGTGATGTCTGAATATTTCTAAATATTTTTCATGCTTATTTTTTTTTATTAAAGTTTAAATTGCAAATTATTTGAATATAAAATCTTTTACAATTATTAATTAAAAACACAATTGATATAAACCACACTCCAAACCACATACCAACCTAATTTTAACAGTCCCATGATAAACACGACACATCCTGCTATGAATGTTAGTAATATTACGAATTCTATAGGCAAGCCTCTACATATCTGTAGTACCAGCAAAGCCATGAGACTCGTCGGCCCTATGGATACCTCCTTGACTGTGCCCAGGAACATGTACAGCATTGTACCTAGAGAAGAACATTTATTGAGTACACGTGCACTTAATAAACTATTTCGTCCTAATCCTTAATATAGTCTTACTACTGATTGATTCCCTTGACAAATGATAATCTAAATCCTACAATAAATACCAGGTAAAATATATTTATATTCAATGTTACATATGTCCTTAATCGATAAGGTATCTATTAGACACATTACCAAACGTAAGCAATTAACATACAAGTAAGATCATATTATAATGGCGTTTTAATATTTGTAATCACGATTATCTTAGAAACAAACAGCTAAATTAACGGAAAAGGAATACTTAAAGAATCAAATCAGTTTGCTTATTTAAAAAAATAATTAATTACTAATAAATATCTAATGTTTACAAAAAGAGAGTACTTCAGAAAACCTTCTCTATATATTCAAACTAACTTAGAAAAATCTAATACAAACCCATGAATGCTGAATAGAGCCCATATTGGACGGGTAGATTCGCGAGCGACGCGTACGCAATGCTTTGCGGCACCAAAGTCAGTCCGAGCGTGATGCCCGCAATCAAGTCAGCTATACCACTTGTTCTGTCGTACTCCGGCGCCCATTTCAGTATCGGCAGCCGACGCTGGCATTGCGAATACCATCCCATTATACTTGTCTTGTCCTATTCACCTCGAATCCGTACGCACGCCGTGCTCCTATAAGAAGCACTGGCGTGTTGATGTCTTCGCATTATCTTTATGACTGAAACCTGTCCGAAGCTACGGTAAACAAGCTAATGTGATGCTGATAATGGATAGACCAATTATATGTTTATCCAATTATCCTGTGAATGGAACGGTCCGTTAGTCCGATAAGTATGCGTATAAGAAGAGTATTGTGAGACATAAAAAACGTTTGTTGGATGAGGAAAGAGTCCCTTATAATTAATTATTTAACACTTTTACTTATATTATCTGCTCATAGACATTAATACATATAGATTTTAGTTTGGAGTCATTTTTATTGAATGCTCCAGAATCATAGTTCAAGAAAGATGTAACATCATTGAAACCTTAAAAATATTGTCCCTTTTGCGTTGTACTCATATTGTTTAAGAACATCATATTTTCAGATTCAATTAGTTGACATATTCATTCATTTAACCTAGAAGGAGGTTTAGCAAAGTTATCTTTAGATAAAATTCATAAGGCAATGATAGTGTTGTTATTAGAAACTGTCAAGACAAAACCAATACTGTTATCTGAATTTTCTACGTTGTAAATTTATTTTCTATTTTTGAAATCAAATAATATAGGTGCTATCCCGTTAGGCTGCATTAGAGTGGCTACCACTATTGCGTTTCATTTGGCAAATGGAAGCATTGGAAGTTCTCCCGCATCCTCCTTAATTCCCTTCTTTCATTTCACAAATCCTTTCTCTTTCCTCTTTTAGAAGACTGGAAATCTTTCATGAGGCGCTAGTGATTGTTTTTGGTATATCATTTCCTGCTCAGTTTCACGCCACCAAAAGTAAATATTAGACGCATTCTAAATCATATTCAAACTAGTTTAAAAATAGAGTAGTATTTCCAGAGAAGTGTACGCAGTACGTACCTTATTAAACCTAACCTTTTCATAGTTTGACAGTGTCTCTAATCGCGAGACACCCCAAAAATTGGACTAGCTGTTGATAAAGATCCTACTTTTTCTACTTTGTTTAAAATGCGTCGGAATTAAACTTTTATGTTAATAAAAGGTTTACGTTGAACATAAAAAAATATTATCTATACATTATAAATATATAAGTTACTATAAAAGTATTACTATTCTAAAATAAAACTATCAAAAACGAATCCAATACATTTATTTCTATCAACCGATAGTTTTGTTCCTCACTTGTAAATGCACCATCGCTTTCAATAACAAACTATATATCTTCAGGTACTTACATTAGACTTTGAAAATTAATATGTAAAAACATTGGGTACAATTTTATTTTTCATTAAAAAGGTCAACCAATATGCGTTAAAATATACAAAATGAGTGTTCAATTAAACATTATTAAATATATTAAAAATAAAAAGAAATGATAAATAACTAACAGTCAACATGTCGCCATATTATAATTAAAATATTAAATCAATAATTTGCAGCTTCATTACTTCACTTTCTTCATTATTAAATCTATTTGTTCGTCTATGCGCGGGCTCGTCCCTCTGCAACAAACGAAGAACTTTTATAAATGTTACACGATTATAATTTTTAGCGCAAGGTAAAAATTGTTAAACGATTTAAATAACTTGGTTCCTTGTAGTTGCATACATAAGATTCTCGCTAGAAACAGCATACTTACACTAGGATCGTCGCTCGAAGCAGAATACTAACATAAGAATCATCACTAGAAGCAGCATACTTACACTGGGGTCATCGCTAGAAGCACCACATTTACACTGGGATCATTACTAGAATCAGTATACTTACACTAGGATCATCGCGAGCAGCAGCCTACCTGTAAGCGCTAGGGTCGGGCCCCACGATGGCCACGAGCTGCGGCACCTCGGCGGAGTGCTGCGCGAGGCGGGCGAGCGCGGACAGCGTGCGCCACAGGTGCTCCTCGGCCGGCGCCCACTGCGTCAGCTGCAGCGCCGCCATCGCCAGCTCCACGCACACCTCGTCGAACACCTGCCGACCTCTTATTCGCAGGAGATATCTTTTTTTGCATGATATGATGTATGAGAGGAGGCAAGGATGGTAAGTGATCAGTGCCCGTGAACGGTCGCGTCGTCACGACTTTGATGTTGACAATAGTAAAAACAAGCTCAAGTTTGCTTTATTTTTAATAGAAAGTGCAAACCGTAAGATGTTTCTGTAGTGAATAGTTTAATAATTTAAGCAACTTATAGATAGCATCGCTGAATTCGATTCACTCGTTTAAAAGATAACTGGTTTCAATAAATTGCATGCATTTTCACCCTTTCATCTTATTACATTCTCTTTGTCAGAGATCCATTTCCTTTCCTCGTTTTTTTTAAAGGCCCGTAGGTCCGTACTGTGATAGCGAGGTTATTAGCTTTACAGATAATTAATTAATCCATTGGCGGTATTGATTAACTACTAGCTAACAATTAAACGACACTCCTGTTCAATTGTCCACAATGACAAAAAATAAATAATAGATACTAAAACTTAGACACGATTTTGAAAATCGGTAGATAGCCTGGTTTTCAGCCCCAATAAAACTGTATCCAATGTTATAAATAACAAGAGCAAATAATGATTTTACGATCGTAAAGTTTCCTAATTAAAAAGTCAACAGTCGTAATCTTCTGTGTCGCTACTTGCCAAAAGAGATAAAAATATCTGTTACGTTAGGAATAGCAAAGAAAACATTTGAAGTAAATTCGCAACTCCGTAGCACTTTTACTTACTTTTATCATCTGTACTTATAGTATATAATAAAAGTTAATATGTGTGGCTCTCTCGGCTTTTTTGAACGGACTAATATTTAGGAGTATCGGTAAGATTTAAGGTATACTTTGTTTTCGATAAGTTATTCACGAGGAAGATCTTTGACCATTACGCTAAAATTTTTGTTTTCAGTAGAATCATCGTATTTAGTTATAATTTCCTTTTTTTCCCTACTTGAAATAAACAATATACATTTCTTCAAATAATAGGTATCTAAGCTGTCAGAATTAGTTTTCTATAAAGCAAAGTGTCAAGTTCACATCCATCTAGTCTGTTATAAATACACGGGTACAGGCGAGATTAATCTTTTAGCAAACAAAAACAAACATATTTTACAACGCAATTAAACGCGTAGAGATCTTGATAACGGTTCGCTTGTAGTTTCACGGTCGATACATCTTCTAAAAAAACATTGTAGACTATAATATATAATATTATTATAACAAATTCGATAGATTACAATGCAACGACTAACGAAACATTATCTAGTTGTAAGTTTAAATGGTTGTTACCGGCCTTATCATTCTTTGATATATTTAAATAATATAAATTAATAAAAATATAAAAATAATATAAATAAAAAAATAATAATAATATAAAATAAAATAATATAAATTTAAATAATAATATAATATTTAAATTCTTCTTTCACGTGAATAGATTAAGGTGACATTCATGATGACATGTTGATTAGATCCTTTATTAGAGAATTAATTATTGTCCCGCTATTACGAACAAAGAAAAATTTGACGGTAAAAACCTAGAAGGTAAGTTTGGTACCTTCGTCAACCTTTATAATTCATACCAAAAACCGAATCTAAAGTCGCCATTAATACGTGTAATACTAGCGATCCGTTCCGGCTTCGCACTATGCTTATATTATACAAAAAGACCTTCCTATTAATTTACTTTATCTATTAAAAAACGGCATGATAATCGGTGGTGTAGTTTCACGCGATAAACGCGAAAAGCGACTTGTCTTATACCATGTTATTGATTTATATTTTTCATTTGAGAAATAACAAAATATTTAACTAACATAACAAGATTTACAAACAGGGTTCTCCCCAATCTATTTAAACAGCACAGATTGACACAAATACATTTTATCATTTCATAGAACAAGTTAGTAAATCAAATTACGTTATCTGTGTGTAATTATTAACTATGCATTATGCTAAATCCTCGTGTATGGCTTTAAGTATGAGAATTTTGTAAAATATCTAATTTATTGTATGTCTTAAAAGATTTTCAAAGGGTTTTGTTTTATATATCAAGCGTTAACCACGCTTGTTATATTTGTTTAAACATTATTTTTGTTTATTAAAGTAAATTTTACGTGGAAACGTGTTTTCCTCTGTAAAGAACGTTAATATTTTTTTTCTATAGTCTTATTGTATTAATTTATTATTACGACGGGTAGTACGATATTACTAACTCGTAATCATTACAACTGTGTAATACAATAGGACTATAGAAAAAAAAACTATTGACATTCTTTACAGATATGTGTACTACACAAAGTCGCTTTTTTCTGCCTGTCCCTGTGTATAAAAATAAATATTTAAAACAACGCAACCGATTTTCATTCGTTTTCTTTATACGATAGAGTGTTTTTCGTTCATGTCGCAAAATTGTGGAACTCCCTGCCGGAGTCTTTGTTCCCCGACACTTACAATCTCTGTGCCTTCAAGAGGAGAGTGACCAGGTACCTCACAGGTACGCGCGCTCCATCTTAGACCACAACTTAAATTAACATCAGGTGAGTTTTGGTCAAGCGCAAACCTGTTATCTTTTTAAAAAAAAAAGAGTGATTCAAGAGGATTCTATATGTGTATTGTACATGTACAATATGTATTATATAGAACTGGTACTATGAAATTTAAATCTTGATTAGTCAAAAGCAATGTACTTGGGTTACAAATGAATAACTATACAATGTTAGTAAATAATGATTAATAATAAACAGTATTTCATTTTAATAATGAGCATTTAAATTCAATGTAATATGATATAGATATTTCATACAATTGAATGAATGAGAGCTACCTTTGTGTTAGCAAGATGGCGCCACTTGCAAGCTACGTCAAGAACTTTTCCGTGCTTAAATAATTTTGATTATAAATAAAAGAGTTTCTTATTATATTTTTAAAGTTGAAATAATAATAATTATATATATTCGTTTCTCAATGAATTCTTGCAAAATAATAATAATATTTTAATTTTCTAAAGATGGTACATAAACTGTAGTCGCCTATTCATTTTGAAAGAGTTTTCAGAGTGAAACTTTGCCATGATACTGCAGTTTGAATTTAGCCTCATTAGTCCTAGTTATACTAGTCTGCGTTTATAACGCAGTCTTGTTACGTATGTAAGTACTCTTTCACGCAAAAACTACTGGATGGATTGTCTGATATTTGGCAGACAGGGACATTAGATAGATTTTATTTATTGATTGATTAAGATGAACTTAAGATGGACCTTGATTAACACATAATATACTCTATATCCCGATATTGACAAGGAAACGAGAACTACGCGTACCAAACCGCAGTGCGGGTAGTTAGACATAATGGGTTATGCTCTATGATCGTCTATAGTCGATGACATCGAATCACAACACACACATGCGTGTTATACCTTGAACTTGGCCTGTGAGGGCAGCTGGCGGCGGATGGTACCGCCCAGCCCGAGCCGCTGAAAGTTATATAGCTCTGCAGCGATTGCGTTCAATTTGGAAGAACATTCCAGAACATTCCAGAACGTTCCAGAACATTCCAGAAAAAATGTTTGTATATAAATAATGAAATTCGAATATTGCCGAGAGTTATATAGCTCTGCAGCATGATTTTATTCAGACATTAAAATGAGTTATTAATTTTAGTGCACTATATTAAAATAATGTTAGTAGCACTGAAAACAAATGTATTTATTACTACGAAACTACTGAAGTAAATGTTCCATTTATTATATTAATGTCATGGCGGCTAGCCTTACGTACGCATTGCAATTTTTACGAGACAGGATTAATTTAAGGGAAGTAAAAAGCCCTTCTTCATTATATTATTGTTAGCCCTGAAGCTTTGTCCTTACTTTTGGACAAGAGACCGCAGCCATTAAAATCAATGCACTACATTTAAGTAGATTTTTGCTATGTTGACAAAACAACAGATACGAGTATTATATTTAGTTAATATCTAAGAGATGGACTAACGGCCAAATACTCATACGCAAATTAAATTTAAGCACGCCTTAAGTCTCGTCATTTTGACAGAACGATGGTATGGCGAACGATGATATGGCGAACTGTCAAATCGGACCGGTTTAAGTTGTCCTTAAATTTAAGTTGCGTTTCAGTATTCCGGCATAATTTTTTTTTTCATTCACTGTCGTCATGCCTATTCTCATCGGCCCACAAAAACGAATTCCACACAGTCCATACATTTGTTATTAATAGTCTTCGATCAACAATCTTTTATCAATGTACTGACTAAACTAACGCCACGCACGAACAAATATGATCAAAGAAACACACAAGTTAAATAATTTCCCCTCAAATATTTGTATTTTTCTTAACAACTGCCATATTACATACGTGCCATGAAATTATCATGGCAAGAGGGTTTAGTGTGACATATAAAATGCTATTACATTATGTTATTTGTAGACGTTAGTGGTACCACTAGGCTCGTCCCGCGGTTTTTCGTATATCCTTAACCAGTTTAGATTAATATTAATTAAGTCTATAGCACTTGCATGTAATCCAACTTATTTTTATCCAACTTGAAAAAAGCGAGGTTTTTAAATTCAGCTGTATATGTTTTTTTTTAATTATATAACTTTCTCGATTATGAACCGATTTTGATGAACCTTTTTTAGTTAGAAAGATGATATTTCATTATAAGCCGAAATACAGGAGTTTTTCCTATCTGGAGATTGAACTGTTCTTACTACTGTCTAAGACTTTTTTTGAGATGGAGTTAATTGACCACCCTTACTGTTATAGTAACGAAAAATAAGATCGTGAATGCTATTTCTTTTTTTTTCTTTCTTAATATCTCACACACCTCTTTAAATAGGGTCTGTTGGTATTAAACTTTCGAAAGCAATTTCTTGTTTCACGCCCAAAAGGCAAGGTCAAAATATTTGTTTGCAATGTTTTACATATACATTTAAAATTTAAATAGAAAATTTTAAATCGAACCTATAGTCTCATAGATTACAACGTACATATAAATCCTTTTACTGTGTAATTAGTCAAGTAATAAATAGTAATAATTTACTGTATACAGGAATAATTATTTTTTCAAAAGAACTACATAAAGTGGAAAGTGTACCAACTCATAGTATATTTTTATTTCGTTTTTAAAATAGCTATTATTACATAGAGATAAAATATGTACATAAAGTCTTTGAATGATTTGCGGAAGCCGCCATTCAGAACTAACACCGGCTATTTGATCAAACAGAATCAAGATAAAAATTTCATTTGTGCTTATTTAAAAATTAAATATTTAAAAAGTGCTATGCGGTTCGTAAACCAGTGTTTTGTTTTACGTGCAATGCTATGACGATTTACGTATTAAATCTTTTGAAATAAATTATTTTTTACTTTGACTTTGAGTAGGGGTAGTAAATCTTACGGTTATATTTTTTTACCATTGACTTTGATTTTGTTTGTAGGGGGGAAAAACTTAACCCTACAAAATACATTTTTTTGCAAATGACTTTGGCTTTACTAAAAAAATGTTTGTAAATGTTACGAAATAAATAATTTTTGACTTTCGACTTTGACTTTGAATAATTTTGTTTCTTGATTTCGACTTTGACTTTAGGTGTCGTTAAAGTGCCCGGTAAGCTAATAAAGAAGTAAAAGCGGAAAAATATTTTTTTCTCTTCACTTTGACTTTGACTTTAGGTGTCGTTAAAGTGTTCCGGTAAGCAAGTAAAGAAGTAGAAGCGGATACAGACCACGGTCTTTACCTCCTTGGTGGCGATGTTGTAGAGCAGCGCCGTGCCGCGCTCGCGCAGCTCCGCGCCCTCGCCCAGCATGCACTGCACGCACACCTGCGCACACGCATTTATTAACCTTCTATACGCACACATACACACATATTAACCTATAACACCCAAACACACACACATATAAGTCTATAACACGCATACACACACACACACACACATACACAAACATATTCACTAAATAATAGAGCAAATATGATATTTTATTCTAAAATAGTAGCAAGCGAGCTACCCGATGGAAAAGTGGTCAACAACACACCCAGAGCTCAGGAGTGGGTTGCCGACATTTTAGAAAGATGCACACCTAATCGTAATGGTTAGAAAATACCTCGTAAGAGATCTGATTCAACAAAATGGTGGTGCGTAGCAAAAAGTTTATTTGGGTGTAAATGATTTAACACTGAAAATTTGGAGGGTGCATTCTAAAGATATATAACAACAAAAATTGGATTACAATTTTGTCCACATATTTTTTTTACTTTTTCAGAACCGATCAGTGTACTATAATACTGTAGTTATTTATTTATGTCTATAAAGCCATAAAACAACAAAATTAAAAATTCAATTCAAATAACTCGCGATGATGCGGTATCCAGTGCTGGTCGGGAAATAGGAATTAAATTTAAAATATGAACTTTAAGAAAATCAGCGCCGGGATTATCAAGTCATACACATAAGTTATTAAGCCAAAGTCAGA
>DWAJ01001748.1:0-20662 GCA_018238005.1 Eurema mandarina | reverse complement strand
CATTTTAAGCGGGAAAATACAGCAAAAACGAATTTTCCCAATGATGGAACCTAGCTAGATTACATTTTTGGCTATGTAAAAAGTAAAAACCTGTTTAAATTTTCAACGAAATCGTTAAAGGCGTTTTCGACAACGCTAATATTGCTCGTTTAATAGTATAAGATTTCATATATTATTTAGGTATTTTTATACCGATTTCTATGATTATTTTATATGGAGTAGTTAATATTGTTTACTTGTTTTATTAGGGATGACTGGGACTGTTATAAACGTAAGAGTAGACAAATATAATCAGAGCGCTTCGAACTGCTAAGCTATCGGGAGTTACACGTGTTATTGTTATGTTTTATTATGTTATATAATAATATAATAGACATATGCTGTTGTAGGATATTTTTTACATAATTTTAAGGAGAACATTTTCTTCATACATGCTTTCTGTGTAACATTAACCATTAAGGTACCACACGCGACGGAAGCTTAAGAAATGTAATAACTTCTCCCGTTTTCCGACATTTCCCTTCACTACTTCTCTCCCATTGATTGTAGCGTGATGAAAAGTATACTATAACCTGCTCAGGAGTATGAAGAATAATTGTACCAAGTTTCGTTAAAATCCGTCCAGTAGTTTTTGTTTCTATAACGGTAATACAAACAGACAGACAGACAAAAAATTTACTAATTGCATTTTTGGCATCAGTGTCGATCCCTAATCACCCCCTGATAGTTATTTTGGAAATATATTTAATGTACGGAATTGACCTCTCTACAGATTTATTATAAGTTTAGATTTTAATATTTACTACAACCTCTACATAGTCTTGGATATACACGATTACTAGTATTCGGGGTAGGTGTCAACTCAAATATTAATGAAAATGTTTTATAAAATATTTATAGAACGATCTTTGATAGAAACCTTATCTTCGTGACATTATATCTCTCGAGCTCACGGCTTGTACCAAAAAAGGAACCATTACAGTTCCCCTGTAGGTAATGAAATATAAGAGATACTCGACACATACTAATGTTTACAAATTTTGTTTTCCATAGTGGGGAATGTCCAAATTATTATTTTCCGACGTCCTTGTCTGAATAATGAAGGATTATTATAGATGCAAAGTTTATTAAGGGTTTATTATAGTTTATTGGGCCAGGATTAGAATAGTTTGTATTAAGAAGGTAGTTCTTCAAATCAATAGTATGTTTAAATAGTAATATATCCAAATTTCACACGAACATATGAGTAATATGATCTAGTTGGTTGCTTTTCCAATGTGCTCATATGCTATTCAGATATATTTTATAAATGTTTTTATAACGCAAGTATTAAGTTTACTGTGTTATAATGGTACATTTTATCAAAAAATGTATGGTGAAGATCCATTACATCAGAATACGCTTTTACGTTTGAGTCGAGAATACCTCGGAAAATTGCGATGTGGTTCTACGGTTGTATGTAAAGGTTATATGTATAATACATTAATTTACTTACGGTACTTACATATCGAAAATAAACAACTTTTGTTGAGTATTATAAGTTTATAGGAATATAATAGTAATACATATTATGTAAGCGTGCATACTATCAACACGATTCTTGTTTGCTTAAAAAATCTTTTAATTTTCTTTAGAAGTAGAAGACAACTATCGAATGGAGGCTCAATTTGTATTGCAACGAATAGTTGTGCGCTTAGGCCTTCAGTTCCATAAAAACTACAACCAAATCAAATTTCTTTGTTAACGTAAAATAAGAAAAAAGATATTCCGCTAAAAACGTATTTTGAATTAGGTGCGGGAGTTACAGGATGCTAGCGAAACTTGCTTTTGGTCTCTAATTTCGAAATAGAAACTGTCAGCTTTTTATGCAAATGTACTAGAGGTATAAGACAGATTGAATTCTAATGGCACTTCTATTATCTATAATACGTGTCACAGCTCTGAAAAAATACCTAGCGTTGTTCTTGTCAAAGATTGTTCCTTCAAAATTTTAAAAGGCGCAAAATATGTAAACAATATGTATATTATGTATATTATTTTAACATTTTATTACTTGTGTGAGAAGTGCAACGGTTTGATTTGTTTTAATTGTTCAGCAACACATCGCGATGCACCGGGTTGCGCGGGTGATTTTGCTAAACCGTCTTTTAGCTTCAATTCTACTCGGAACATGTTGATTAACTGCACTGGAGGTGTTACATTTTAACTAACTATTTATTTGTTGTCGATTCCATACGATATCATGCCCATAATGTTTTAGAATTTAGGTCTATCGTCCGTTGATACTATAATCGGCAATACTCTGGCACTCGTATCTGCATAAGAAATCTGAAAGTTTCTCACTTTGCACTTATTGATACAAGGAAAAGATTTCATTACATTTTTAGACCCAAGTGGTTTCTGTCTTTTTTATCTGTGAAACCATTTCGTAGCAGTAATTGTAGGAGGCTTTTGAATTAGGTATACCTACGTCGATATTGTTTTGAACAAATGCATTACTTCTCTATTAAAATTGTTACAGATTAGATTATCGAACTTTTTATTGTTGTGTGTTTATTTTAACAGTTTTGTATTACAGACAATATGATGTGCTTTGTGCGATCCTGGAATGCACGGGCTAAACATGCTTGGATTGTGCAGCGGGGTTGCTACCAAACTGACAAAAATGATCTTTTTCCTCGAACAATGACTATTCCAACTAGAGCCATGGCTTGTAAAATTGAAAGGTTAATTTATAATCATTTATAATAACAAAAAAATTACCACTTTAGGCTGAGATACATTCTGTTCGCTCAGTGATAAGTTAACATCATTTACATTAAAGAAAATAGTATGAACAGATTTTCAATCAATCGTCTATGAGATCTCAACATTGACTATGACTTAAAATTCCGTAGTTGCTGACTGCGTGAGTTGATATATCTATCTTACGGTATATTTGAAATATAATTTTTCCAAGTCGTTTACGTTTCCATCATATTTTTAATATACTTTAGTATTCATAAATTATAGCAATATCTTTTTGAATGTGAGTACCTTGTATCATAGCGAACGAGCTTGTACTTACCTACACTAAGATATCATTTAAAGTTCCTGTACAAAGTTGAACAGTAGAAAACTTTATCATTGTCTTTTCTTTCGTATTCCAGATTGCCAGAAGCAGAATACAAGGTGTGTTTTTGCCAAGCTAATTGGTGCAACAAAAGTCCTTCAAATAACTACTACACTAAATTTCTTGTAGCTAACATCGTATTGTATTACGTTATGACTATAACGATTTGTTCATGTACACATATTTCTTCGATACAAAACCTTATAACTTGAGATATCTATTGACCAATATATTCCAAAGTATCGATTATTATTTTTATTTTAGAAGTTACAGGTACGTGATCTGGTAGTTAATGTGAACTGCAATAAACGTTGACTTTATCTGTTTATAAGCAGCTTTCACTTTATCTAAGTTGCCTGAGTGTATTTCTACGAAAAGGATAGTAAGAACTCGTGTGTTAGTGGGCCGCGTCCGCTGCACCGCATACATCTTTTTTTGTAGACACGTGTCAATGTAAGCCTACATAATTAGAAAAATATAAAAATGTTCTTGGTTTCTTGAAAACTCATTAATTAGTAGAAGCAAAGAAATAAGACACTGTACCAGTGCAATAACTGTGAAATAAATAATAATAACAATATTTATTTAAATAACTATTTTAATAAGTACTATCTTATAAATAAACAAGAAATAAATAATATAATTTTACTACAACTATTTTAGTTTAATAATACCTATTCGATTTCTCTTTCATAACATTAGACTGGGATGAGGACGGTGGGATAATTTTATTGAAAATGACTTTACTGAAAATTGAATTTTTCAATCTATAAACACAACTATAGATATCTTATCTCAGTTTTACAATTTTCTTTTTCACCTTTTTCTGTAACTACGATCCTCATCGTCTTCTTTGAAAGCATCCTGGACTGCACTAGCCACATCACCCGTTATAGCTTTAGCTATAAACCCTGTTAATCCTGTTTCATTTTTTCGTGTTTCAAAAAAATTATAAACGAGATCTTCTATAGTATCCTCATCAAATGGTATGAAGTCACTTAAATCAACTTGCCTTTTCAAACGTTTATGATTCTTTTGAAAATTAGCATAGTTATTAATTTCATCACTTTCAACAATACCTTTTCTGTAAATTTCAATCGGGACTTTACTTCCGTCGCTGACGTCATATTTGATTCCTATATCAGCTTCCTGAATCTCTATTGAACCAATACCAGAATCAATAAGTGATGTCAAATTGTACGTCCTGCCAGATCTTAAATTTTCTTTATTTTCACTTTTTTTCTGATATTTATCTTTGATTGGATGCAAGTGTTTTACTTCAGTGGTTTCATGAGGTTTTAATATGTCGCTATTAGTTATTGTATTAGATCCAGGTTTAGGCTTAGATCCATAAGTCTTCACCTTCGAGTGTCCCTGAATTATTAAATACATAGGTAAAGGTTCAGTTGTAGGTTTGTTGTCTTGAGGTAATGATGTCTGCTCTGTAGTTGGTGTCAACGGTGTAGTAAATCTCATGTGAAGGTATGGATCGTGCGTATGAAGCGGTTTCTCATGTAGCAGGGAATTTAAAATATGTGGATTTATATGATACGGGTGCTTTTGTGATGGCGTAGTTAATTTTTGATGAACAGGTGGAGGCGGTTGCATAGTTTGCATTACTTCAATGTTGTCAATTACATCATCTGTGGTGTCTTTAAATATCTGTATGTTTTCAGAAGCGTGAGCATAGAGGTTGTCTTCAGGTCTATCCGGGTCAGTTACCATGGGCATTGACATCATACCACCCAACATATCAACTACGCTGGACTGTGGGCTTGGTGTTGTATTTTGCGTTTCCCTAATGTTGTGAGTAGTAATTTCCTCTGTGTTGCTTTCAACTAAATTAATTAGCGACTCAGTTGTTATCTCCACAGATTGTTCATACGAAACAGGTTCTTGTACGAAAGTAGCAGCAGCTATTTCTGGTTGTAAGGTAGTTGGCAGAAACGCTGGTTTAGGCGTGGTAGTTGGGTGTAGAAGTTCATCTAGATATGGAACAATATATGGGTTTTTGGTAAACTCTTCAGAACTTTCTCTGTGTGGTATTAAGTTATGATAATCATTTCGTGTGTTTTGATCAATTAGAGGTGTTGTGGGTCCCCAACCGGCATAATCACTACTTACCGTGTTGCTAGGTGGCGTTTGTGTTTTATTGTAGTCTACAAACCATGTTTGGTTGTTATCAGTAGATTCATATATAAGGTTAGCTTCTTGGAGCGCGAATGAAGTAATTAATTCGGGGGTTGACATTGTGTACCTTGGGGGTAAAGTTGCTTCTACAACATTTGGGGTTGGTGTTGGTCGTAAAACATTATTTTCAGGTTGACCGAATATCGATGGTTTATACCCCATTGGTGGCGGTGGTGGGGGAACCAGAATAGTTATTGGATAGTATTTATTATATTTATAAGCAAAATCTTCATACTTGGGCACCGAAGGTATAGTTTGCCTCTTCAATGGAATGAGCGGTCGAGACGATATACTTGGCTTGCGTGAGCTTACCCCTAAAACTAGGACTTCGGATTTTTTTTCGGGATAGCGTTCACGTTCAAAGCGAGTATCTTCTGCCCAGTAATGAACTTTTTCCAACATAGGTGGTTCGTAGTCGTAAGTAGGATCATTGCGTAACGGATCTCCGCGACCAGTCAACGGCTTCCATTGTTCAAAATCCATTCGGGGAGAAAAAATAGAAGCGATGCTGCTAAGACTGTCGTGAGGATCTGAAAAACATATGAATTTTATATACACTATGTCATCGTATCAGTTGCATATCGCCGTCTGATTCACATTTGTTTCTTTTTTTTTCTGTTTATAATTGGTAGCCTGCAAGAAATCACTCTTAAGTGATAAGGTCGCCTGTTACTAGTACTGTATCCAATCAATCATTATAATGTTGAATATCGTAACAAAGTTTAAGTAAATAAATTGAGAAATGATTGGTGTTTCTAGTAGGTACATAAATTGATGTTATTTTTAAATCTAGTATACAATGACTTTATTGGGAACATGTTTTGCTTTTTTGTTTAGTGGAACCTATTGACCAAATGTTGTATTTATGTAAGTATGTATATTATTAACAAAAAAAGAGTTGTAAGTTATTGTCTCTGGAATCTGAATCTAGATATATACAAGTTCTTTATAACAGTGACTTTTATTTTATGATTAAATAACTCGGCTGTGCTTCTTTCTATTCTAACATGATATGAATTAATTAGATCTAAAATCACTTACTTGATTCCTTTGGTATTTGTGCTTGTTTATAATTAGGCGTTACATGGTTGTGTTCCGATCGGGAGGTCCGCACCAAAGCTGTCAGCAAAATGAACTGAAGATATCTGCGGTATCTCGATACCTAAAAATAATATTTTTGTGTTTAATACCATCCATATTTGTTCAAAGATACTGAAAATATGTTTATAATTTGTGTGGTTTATACCTTAATTAGTTAATTTACATTTCGTGTGTTAATTTTGTACGTAGTCTTTTAAAATCCTACTCATATTGTAAACGGGAAAGTTTATGAAATGTATGTATGTATAATCAATCGTTCTCTTTTAAACTACTGGATTAGATCTCCCCCAAGTTTGATATAGCAACATGTAGATTAGACACACTATTTATCAAGAGATTGACTCTCAAGGGAAAACCGCCGATCGCGGCTAGTAAAATGATGGTTTGTATTAATTAATAAAAACATACACGTAGACATAGTCTAGTAAATTTTAGTTATCGATTTGTAACTAGATATTATAGTTTTAATTTATTCCATTAGGTATAGAATAAAAGATTGATTGTTAATAATGACCATTTTGTTCGTAAGTATGTCTTTAAAACCGGAATATTATTACCTTGTGACTAAAAATTTATTTTATGCATTTAATTATTTTTTGAATAATAGTTGGTCACATACCTGTAGCGGTTTTCGTGTAATTAGAGCGGTGGTTGGTTAGTAACCGTTTTTTGGGCACGCAAGTTGCTCGTTAAAATACCGAGCGGCATGGCAGGATGAAAGACGAGCTAATTTAATATTATAACCATCCTCCTTGTTTATGTATGCGAAATACTTGACCTCGATTACTTATTTTGGAAAAATAAAGATATTGGTTAAAGCATAATGACTGAGTAAGTATTTATGCTAACGAGCCGCGGCCTCCGTATAAGTAAATTGTTTCTGAAGTCCTAATAACAGTCCTATTTGCCTGTCATAATCTTAGCTTCGATTAAAAACTGTGAAACTGAATTAATTGTAGCGACAGCTAACAATTTTCGAAAGTGGTAATTATAGAAATAAGTGACACGCACATTTTCACCAATGGAAAATGTGACTAGGATGTCGATTATCAGCAGGACACGATGGAGACGCAGCAAACAGTAGTGAAAGCGGTGCGTGTATCGAATCACTAACTTGCATTACATGACAGGAATCAGGCTAGGTCGTTTTACATCTATTTTATCGTCCAAATGTCCTTTCACTATCTTATATCATTGTTTACCTAAGCACTAAAAAATTCTCAATAGTTTAGCTTAAGGTTATGCGAATGCAGCGAAGTTAAGTTATCGGTTAAGGAAGTTAGGTTACGACTTACGATGCATAAGTTTATATGGATTACAATAGTTATAAAATGTATGATTAAATAAGTAAGTGACTACCTACTAACTCAATGAGAGGTATACTGTTTTATATTTTAAAATGTTTGGTACGTGATTTGAAAGAAAAAACAAAAGATAAAAATCTATAAGATAAAAAATTGTAGATAGTGACTACCTATAATACGATAGTCAATACTTCTAAGAAGAACAAACATTTGTACAAACACGACAACTTTCCATTTCTAAAACGTTGTGGTTAACCTGATCCTCTTCTATTCACTATCGGTATGAAATTAATACCAATATCATATACGTTATTTGTATAAGAGTGAAAATAATGGTGGCGTGTCTTTAATATTCAGTTACAGTGTCAAGGTCTAGAAAGCTTTGTTTAATCTATCTATATTAATCGTCGTTACGTTTATACGTTTCTACCTATAACTATAAGCCGAGACATTTTTGAAATCAAAAAATATTGTACTTGGTTATTTAATCTATTCTATTTTTTCTTGGAGACGTGCAAATTTTAAGGAACTTAATTGTACATTATCTAATAATTATGTCCTGCGATTAAAACTCGCTTTTTAGCTATCGGTAAAAGAGTATAGGTTACCTACGTTGAGGTGTAAAAGGTAATATAAATTATGACTTTAAACGTTACGAGTTCCTTTGGTATAATAATAGTACCTACGTATCCACTACAAAAGCACAGCATTGTCGGAAATAATTAATAACACACGAGCAATAAAAACCATATGCGTGTAGAGTTCTATCTATACATTCGGCAGTGAAAGTTTTTGATCATTCATTTCAATTCTCGGATTGATAAATTGCACGAGACGATGGAGGCGTGGGAGCCGAGACCAGCAGACCGAGTGGCGCCACGGGCGTTTTGACAAACACGACTACCGACTGCGCCCCAAGGTGCATTACTCTCAGACTTGTGGCTTATGATCCACAATCTACAATCTTTAATACACTATTCAAGCCTACCATTAATAATTTGGGGTATATCTTAGCTGTGATTAACGTTAACGTAAGCTCTATTTACTTAGTTAGAGTTAGTTCTATGACAATCGGCCATCCTTTTGTGCACAGAATCAGCTACATTTACACCTAGGTATCTAAGAAAAGTTTCGGAGTCTACTTTATAAGAAGAAAATACCTACTTGCTTTTTGATTTTCATACGTAACCCATAGATTGAGTGTGTGGGTGCAAAAGGAAAGAATTATAAACACTTTCACATGGTTTATATGTCGATGACCAGTCGGCACTTCTAAGGTAAAGATGAACCCACGCGACTGTTGTCTATTCGTAGCCGGCGACACCATTAGTTACTACTTAATAGCGATTAACTTTACGAGCGACGTCACTTCTGCCGCTGGTGGTCTTAAAAGCCATATTTCATAATAAACATTATTGAACCTTGTACATGTATATGTGTACTATTGTCGTACTCGAACATTACTTATTGGTATTAGCTATAGATATTAGTTAGTTCAAGTACCGCATATTATCTTAACACAATATAAGCAGTGTTCATCTGCATTAGTCCATAAGTTTAGTATTCATATCATAAAGGGATATAAGTACTACGGAACTGTATTGATAATTAATCATTTCAACAGAAGAAAGCCCTATTACGAGGCACAACTGGGTTTAAAATGGGTATAAGGTTATTCAAATAGGTACTACTAAAACCGTTATTTCTAGAGCGGGTTCTTCTTTGACCATTAATCTATAATTATTTACACTAATAAAAAGTCATTGCTTTTGGGAGGCTGTAGTGGTTAGGTAATATCTACAACTATTAACCGGTATTTGAAAAAAATTTTTCCAAAGGTACTCATTATTTTTAAGTGTCATATAATATTAATTCGAAGATATAAATAGAACGTAAGTACTTGGGTTTAATTAATTTAATCGAAAAACTTTTTCCTATGAAATAAAAAGTAAGTACTTTATAAAATGACGATGAATGGTACTTATTAAATATCTGTCCATATAACGTTAAAATGCATAAATAAATTATATTTTCTATATTTTTGTTAATTTCAAAATCGAACGATACTTTTAAATTTTTAAATTAAAGTAAAGTAAGTACCAATGATTAGTAAAATTAATACAACAAACAATTTGTACTTACCAGGTTCATATTATTATTTAGATAAAATATCTTGAAAGCACAAAACACGGCACTCTACGTGAAGTCTCGGATACAATAAATTGTGCGCGTTTTCCGTGCGATGTCTACAGCCTGTCTGACCACGACTGTCATAACGCATAGGTCTTGCTCAAAGCTATTGTCTTGGCACGTGGTAAGTCCGAGATATTGGATTGAACATAACTTGGATGAATGAGCTACGATATATTTGGTTCCACCCATATAATATACGTAGTTACGGCAATAGAATAAACGATCGCGGAACAAATCTTTACTAAAAGTTGGTAACACTTCTTACACAAAGTTGGTGAAATAACATCACGTAAGTACCTATATTTCCATAAGTGTAAATATTTCTTTTTGTAAATTATTATAGTATGGTATTGTATACTTCATAGTTTCTACGAGTAATGGGGTCCGAATACGTTATTCCAATATTTAAGGTGTAGCGAAAATTTTAGAAAGCATTGTATGTAAATTAATATCAACCTAAACTAACAAAGACAAACATTGTTATTTTAGTGTTAAGTCATAATAGTAGAGAACGAGATTCTTCGTCTTAAAATGGCCTTAATCTCATTATTAACCACACGAAAATAATATGGACTTAATTACAAACTTATGTTACTAATTATAATCATATCATTTCATCATAGCTTTATAACTAACGTAATTTTTAGTAAGATTTAATACTAGTTAAACTATAGATTTTTCTCGATAAACATACCTACTTACATACCTAAATTATTTAGAGACAACATATTGCAGGATTAATAAATAATAATAAAGAGCAATTTATATTACATATAAGTATGTTGTGATAATTGGTTCCTGGATGATGTAAGGATGACACAAACATGAAGATCCCTTTATGGACGGTGACCTACTTATTGATAATATGTAATAATATTCTGTAATCACTTTCTATCATTATCATAACACAATACATATTTATTACTTAGAATGATTACCTATGTGTAATAATATACCTAATAACTATTAAAGAATAAAAATAATATTGAATTTAAATTTTTTAATTTAAAACCGTTACTGTCTTAGTTCATATAACTATAGAATTTAATTAAATTGTAGAGTTGTGTAACTAAGCAAATCGAATCTTAAAAAATAATATATTTTTAAATTAAGTATGCTTTAGTTTCTTAATATAACAAGACGATTATTTATTGTTTTCAGTAGAATGCTGTTAAACCTGATAGCACTCATCACCGGAAGTTGGAGGCAACGATTTTTTATCACGGAAACAATGTGTATGGATCAAATTTTATTCACGATTTCTTAACTTCCATTAATTTGATTTTTATGCAATGACTATTAAGTATTAGCAAAGCACTTTTAGGCTCCACTAAAGTTTAAAAACATATTTAAAGTTCCTAAAGTAAACCCTTTGCAACAAGAAGTAATAAATTAACTACGAGTTAGTAATACTTAGCGGCTACAAAGCATCCGGAAAATTTCACGCCCGACACAATGACATAGTTCTGATTGACATTAACATTTTGAATAAGTAGATATTTGTATAAACGATTGCTTATTTATAAACAACATTAAAATGTCTATAAGGGATTACACGTGGTATAATAAGTTAACATAATAATCTAATTAGGTTTATAATTACTATAAAGGTTTACATAAGAAGATATAAGGTATCTTCTCAGTTGTATGTGTTATACAATGATTATAGGTGTATTTATTTTTTATTTATCCAAATTCCCATTGTTAAACTCGACTCAACTGTTCGAAGTTATTTAGGACTACAGTAGATCTATACGCTCTACTCCTATACTGCAGCATACTGGTAGAGCGCATAAGCCACGTGGACTTAATAAGTCTCTATTAATAGTTAGATATTCTAAAAACGTAAATATAATAATAGTTAGTATGGTAAACCACTTTTGAGTAAGTATACTAATTCCATACTTGTATAGTTTTATCATTTCTTCGCGTATTTTTGTCGGGTGGCCAGGAGGGAGCCTACGCCAGCCTGCCATGAGTGTGGCGCTGTGGAGTGTGTGGCACTGCCAAGCATACCCTCGAGGTGTGCATTAGATGGGGTGTGCAACGCCACGACCTCATGGCTGTGCTTGGGCGGGACCTCTCGCTGTCGAATGTGGTACGCGCATTTTCGAGAGCAACAAGGCCTGGCAGGCGGTGGCCTCCTTCTGCGAATTCGTCATCTCGCAGAAAGAGGCCGCAGAGCGGAACAGAGAGAACGATATAAACTCTGCCCCGCTCCGTCGTGTCTTGAAAGGGTCGTGGTGCCGAATGATGGTGGAACGTACTGACGTGATAAATATTAATGCAAAAGGATTTTAAAAAAAGACTCAATCATAAAATTCAAGGTATAACTTCTGGCACAGCCATAGAATAATAAATCTAGAACCGCAGTATGAGTACGCAGTGCTTGCCGCAATGCATTGCATCAAAATTCGTATGTTTTTCATAGATTTTTAATTTTTCATGTATAGGGTAAATTTCTTACTGTAGTAACATTATTTGTTAAGGCTTATGTGCGTCATCGAATAAAAGAACGTGCTTTTTAGACTTACTAAATACAGTTTTCCTTCACTTACGGCGGACCCATTATTATTAAGGGACTCTCACTCCTCAGTCTGTGTTATACGTCTATATTGTACTCTATATTTTTTGCAATAACTCTCCTATGGCTTACCTACGTGTAAAACGCGATTCCATTTTCTAACTAGAATTTTCAAAATCGGTTTATTGTAACCATACATCCCTAGAAAGTCTTCTTCTTCAGTGTCTATTACAGTTTTATTATGAACTACTGCACGGGTTTTGATTGAATTTGGCTACAAAAAGGTTAAAATGGGTTTAAGGAGTGGAGAATGCAAGCTTTGGAAGTATCTATTAGTATCTAAATATAGTTTTAACACTGACTAAAATACATTTTACTCTATTATAATAATAACCAATATTGTTTATATGATAATAATTTAATTTGTAGGTACACATAGGCTGAAAAATATATTGCAAGTATAACTAACAACAAATGTTACCTGATAATTAAAAGTTAATAATTTTAAAATAGCAATTAAGTTGCATTATTTAATTTTTTTGAGAGATGGTGCATAAACAAATCTAAAGGATCATTTTCATTATCATTGGTGTTTTTAGATCCATATTCCTGGACTAATGTCATGTGCTCCTCTAAAGTTTCATTGTCATTATTCTCAGAGTCAAAATATTTGTCCTCTGCATCTTGTGATATTTGTTCAAGGTCATCATAATCTTCATTGTTATCCACAGTGCTGTAGTCAAAGTCAACATCTCTACCATCAATAAAGCTACTATACATTTCTTGAAAGAATTCTTCTCTTAACACTTTCTTTTCAGTAGCGTTGATCATAGTTTGCTTTCTTGTTTCAGGCTTGTTTGATGGTGGAAGCTCATCAGGGACATCAAATTCACCCCATTGTTTTCTATTCTCTACTGGTTTTTCTGGTTGTTTACTGACACACTCAGAAGAACATTCCTGATCTTCAATATTCATTTGGACATTTTTTGTTTCTCGCATTTGATTTCGATCAACAGTTTCTAAAATTAAACCAAGCAGTGTCAAGTTATCATTGTCAGCGGCATCCCTTTGTTGTATCTCTTCATCCATTAAATATTGTCCAACTAACTGCTCATATAGCAATGGATTTCTATACATCATTTCTTTTTCACTAAAGTAGTCAGTATTTTCTTGCAATTTTTGGAGTGCTTTATACCTTCTGTTTCTTATTCTTTTGGTTTTACTTGCATCAGTGTGATATATTTTAAGTTCAGCGATACAGTTATAAAAAGCTTTATCACTTTGATAAATAGGTAAAGATTCAAAATACTGTAAATGATTAGGAGACAAATATTTACCGAATTGAATAAGAAATTGCACAGGGGATTTTTTATACAAATTAATTGCATAAGCACTTTTATCAGCCGTACTTATATCCTTCTCATTAGGATAAGCATTTTTAAATGATATGTTAGCACATCGTACTAAATAGTCAATAATATCAAGAATGGGATCAAAACTATCGTTTTGTTGATCTTTGTGGAAGCTAGTCATATCAAATTTAAATTATGACAAACTACCTACTTAAATGTACACAAACTAATTACGAAATACGAATCCCCAAGTCTCAGTCTGACTCTATCAACAAAAGTTGCAAATAGCTTTATATCGTAGTATTAGGTGTATATTTAAAAGATCGGTGAAATTGTAGTGTTTATATTATTACCTATTCTGTATTCACAAATTTTTTTTTTTAATGACATAAGTCATAAATCCTTTTTAAAGATAGAGATCCTTGGCAATTGGCATTTGGCATGTTATGATAAACTATTAAAAATAATTTATTTCTAAAATATTAAAAGGTACAAGTTATACAAACCTATAAAATAAACAATAAACTTACATAAAAGGTTCATTAATTTGTTTAACTTGGTAGCCTAAATAGGCTCATGCCTCATCCAAATGATTTATAACGATGATCTGAAAAAATACATTAAGCTCACTGCGTTATAAGAAAAAAATAAAATGACAGTGTCAGCTGTCATAATATACAATGTGAAATGTCATTAATCAGTCAGTGGCCGAATCCGAAGTAACTGTGGTCTAATCTGTTTTTGAAAAGGAGAATAAGTTTTCTATTGTGCTTTTTTATTAGTTAGAAAATTTGTTTATCTTAAAACATCGATAAAGAAGTGGATATAATGACGACGAATAAAAACTTTTATATAAATTGATATCACGTTAGATTTTTATTATAATGTGGAATATATGACTGTTAGTAAACATGAGTGCATTTATGAACTTATCTTTCAAATGGGAGGATATGTGTGGCCCTTCGGGCCTTCATATTTGGAACGATACCACAAAGGACTTTGGAGTATGTTTTCAGGAACTATTTTTACAGATACCTGTTTATTCTTTGTTAGCCATCATATCAGGGTATTACGTAGGATACCGAAAAGATTGGGTAGTGAGAGAAAAACCTCAGGAACGTGTTATTATGCTCCGAAGTTTTATAGTACTTGCTCTAATGTTAACACCAATAGTACAAGTGTATGTTTATTTAACATCGCAAAATTTTGAACTGTTTCCTGTTGATTACTTTACTGCAGGAGTATCATGTTTCGCATGGCTTGTACATTTTGGGTTTGTGTTGGCATTAAAACATCGCTTAGGGCAGAGTTCTCGTGGACCTGTCAGTTTATTGCTCTTATGGAGTGCAGCAGTCATCTTAAATATTATAGAATTAAGAAGCACTTTTATAAATGGAGATCCAACAGCATACAGTATTGCCACCTTGGTTTGCCATGTTCTGTACTTCTTAACATTGTTACCTGCAAGTGAATCAAGACCCACATTCTATTCACCATGGCTTGTTGGTTCCCAATACTCTCATGTAAGTAGATTTTTATAGGTTTTTTTTAATATTCAATATATTATATGTATGTATGTTTCTTTATAATGTTTGAAAAATAATAATTTTAGAGTGAATATACTCCACTACTCCCACATATTGATGAAGGTGTCTTGGGGACTGCTATGCAAGGAGCAGGTTGTTTTTCAAAATTAACATTTTCTTGGGTAGATCCACTTCTAAAAAAAGGTACTTATTTTATCCTTAAAAAATATTATTTGGTTTTACATGTTAGTATATTCTTTTATTCTGATGTCATATTTATATGTCAATAGGTTTAGAAAATAAACTACAAGACCCAGAGGAACTTCATGATATTCCTGCCACCTACCGATGCTCATATGTTGGAGCTAGAATAGATAGAGCACTTATTGGAAATGTAGACAATTACCAGCAGTTTGCTGATGTGCCACATGAACCTTTTATAGGCCCTGGTAGTAAGTACAATAGTCATATCAATAATATTGTAGAAAATTTCTATATACATCACAAAGTCTACTATAAACTTCAGTCTTATTAGAAACTTAAGGCAATCAATTAACTCTATCCTAATCACATTTCTAAGGTTATGGAGCAACTGGTGAATCACAACCACAAGTTTCTACACCTGTAACTCCAGTTTCGAGAGTACTACTTCGACCCTCTCGGCGACAAAATGTTACTTTGCTAAGAGCTCTTCATAAGTGTTTCGCTCTTCAATTCTATGGGATTGGTATATTGAAGCTAGCATTTGATATGGCTGGCTTTGCTGGGCCTATCCTTCTTAATAAATTGGTGAAGTTTGTTGAAGATGAAAGTATTGATCAACATTATGGGTATGATTTTAATAAATTAATGTAACTTGAAACTAAATTTTTAATGAGTTACAAAAGTGATATGTTTAATTATAATTTCATTTTAGATACATTTATGCTTCATGTTTACTCTTAGCTGCATTAGTTGCAGCTTTTTGTAATGTGCATTTCAATTGGTTAATGTCAATAATTGGGATTAAAATGAGAGGTGCAATAGTATCTACAATACTGAGAAAAACTCTGAGTGTAACATCCACTGAATTAACGAATGCATTTACAATTGGTGAAATTACAAACTTTATGTCGACAGACACAGACAGGATTGTAAATTCCTGTCCCAGTTTTCATGCGCTATGGAGTATTCCATTACAGGTGAATAACTGTCAACTAACTTTGATTACCAAATCACTTTTTTACTTTTAAAATATTACATAATAATTATTTCCTATATAATCAATTAATTTGTTTAAGCTTATTTAACAGCTGACTGAATTTACTTCTACAGTATTACTTTGCTCATATAAAAATTTATGATGTATATGAGTTAGTATAATTATAAACAATATATATAAACTTAACATTTTATAATATTGTTATAATATCAGAATTATTTCAGTTAGCCATTACACTATTTCTTCTGTATGACCAAGTTGGAGTATCGTTTTTGGCTGGTGTTGCATTTTCGGTTATTCTAATACCTATAAACAAAGTGATAGCTAATAAAATTGGCAAATTGAGCACAGAAATGATGAAGCATAAAGATATACGAGTGAACTTAATATGTGATATGATAAGAGGAATTAGGACAGTTAAAGCTCATGTTTGGGAAGACTACTTCATTGATAGAGTGTCTGGTAAGATTTTTTGATTTGTAATATAATTTTCACCATGTTGAAATTATCAAAGCCTTTTTAATACATTTGGGCACGGATAAATTTTGTTCATAGTCTTATAAAAAATTGTCTATTGTACAAGTTTATAAAAAGACACTATACTCAAATATATTTTGAACAAATTTGACATGTGTTAATATTTGTATGAAAGCTAAATTACGTTTTTTATGTTCGCCAGTCACGTGTAAGTGGAGATAAACTTATATGTGTTGTCTAATAGATGCTCGTTCTGAAGAACTTCGGTATCTTCGCGGCCGAAAGTATTTGGATGCGATTTGCGTCGTACTGTGGGCGACAACGCCCGTCATGGTGGCGGCGTTAACTCTTGGCACTCACGCACTGCGAGGACAGTCCCTAGATGCGTCTACTGTATGTAGTCTTTTTATTCAATCCTTATATGCAAACGTTTTTTTATGATATAAGTCAAACAGGTCTGACGTGTTGCACTCTTTATCTATGATAAAGAACATTATCTTTTTTGTATAATGTAAATTTTATAGTGTAAAACTTGTTTAGGACATATCTACCAAAACTTTGATGGACAATTTATTTGTTTATTTATACATTAAGTTTTTTTTTATATAAGCTATCGTTTTTCACATATTATATCTTGAGTTTAGTAAAAATGCAGTTGTAGGTAGAACGGTAATGCTAAACGATTCATAACAATATGTAATCATTGTTATATGTTTTCGCTAAAGGAATTCCCCTTCATATTCAACGTTGATAAATGGAATGACTCACATAAATAATACCCAATGCAGATCCAAAATGGCAAACATCTTTACATACGAGCTTGATTTTACTTTTGATACTTGTAATAAGAATAACTGATATCCGCGGCTTCTCCCTTATGAAATAGTAAATTTGGACAAAATTTAATATTTCTTCATACAAACTTTCTGCTTCCAGTTCATTAAAATTCTTTAACGTTCTCAATAAATTTAATAGACTTGGTAATCGCTCTAAACCATCTAAATGACATATACATAATACATATGTATATGTATCGTGGGATATATTGTGTTTTTATGCGATAGCTATATCAATACATTTATTTAGAACGTTAAAGATTTGTAATATTGATATGGTAACGGTATGATGTTGTTAGGTTAGCCGTTAGATCTTATAGAAAAAACTTAAGGACAAAAAATCCCTTTAGTAGGGACTGAATAAATTAATAATAATAACCATTCTTTAAAGTTTTGGTATTACATGGATCACACAAAATTTTACGGTACAACAACTGAATTGCGAGAGTAGGTTAGTTATGATAAGTTTTGTTGTTTTATGAGATTAGTTTTACGAGAAAATAATATCATCGAGCAATAGCATAGCACACAGTCATTATACTCGCTTTGAGAAATTAAAAATGAATGTCCATTACATAATACAATAACTAGCAGAATTCGATTGAGCCCATTTTAACTATGCACTTGTAACACGCAAGCGTCTGCAATATTTTATTGCAACACTCTTCGTAGCTATAATATACCTTGTAGGTTGGCTTCCGATAGCATTCAAAAGGGCGTAATGATTAAAAATATTATCCGAATTGCCTTCCCTTACGCAATGTTTTTTTTTTTTAATTTTAATGGTATTTGGGTGCATTGAAAATAGAAAATAAAATACGCATGCAGTTTTTATCCTTCGTGCGACCTTAATTCAATCAATGTACTGTAAATGATGACTCAATTTTATACATAAAAGGAAGTTTGACTAGTGAACACTACAAGTATCAAACACATCAATTTTCGTTTAAAAACTTACTAAAAATACGTATAAACTTATACGTTTAAAATATATGTAAGGATCTAAACTATATCTCAGTAATATTTAATAATTCTTGTGTTTTATTTTAACAGGTATTTACAACTGTAGCACTAATTAATATGCTAATAGCACCTTTAAACGCATTTCCTTGGGTTTTAAATGGACTCACTGAGGCCTGGGTGTCAATTAAACGTATTCAACAACTTCTGGACGTAAGTTATTTCAATTTTATATCTAGATAGGTCCATCCATGAAATCCATGAATGATGTCGCACTTTAAAGATTTGTTTTTTAAACTGCAGTTAAATGATATGGATCCTGAACGTTTCTACGGAAAACTTAACAAAAATTTCGATGAGGACAAAGTTATAATATTCAAAAATGCAAACTTTATATGGACGAAGCCAGCGAAGCGAAGTAAAAAGCCAAAACCGAAGAAAAATAAGGGGAAATCGAAAAAGAAACTTTCTAAACGGATACAAAGACGTGATTCGATTTCATCTTCAGATCTGATCTCGGAGGAGCCTTTTATGTTAAAGGATATTTGTTTAGAAATTGGTCAAGACGAATTCGTAGGAATAGCTGGTCCAGTCGGTAGTGGAAAGACATCACTCTTGCTTGCTATAATGGGTGATATGGTTAAACAAAGTGGTGATATACAGATTCCAGAAAATCTTAACAGTACGTATAATTTTTTTCAACTTATGTGCGATTATATGTATATGAAGGATTGGAAAACATTACAACGTTTTGTAGTTGGAAATTAATCATCCTTAGCTTATTATACCTCGCTCATGTCTAGACTTACTCACTGTCGTAAGCGGCTTAAAGCAACTACTACACAGTATTCAAATGTCGTTTCTCAACAATGTAGGACTCGGACAAGAGCCGACCTTTGCCGTTCTGTTTACTGGCCAAAGCTCATTTTATATTGTATAAAATTTCGTATAAAAAATGTTAAGATATTAAAATTAACTGTCAACACGGAATAAACACTTAATTTAGCAAAATACTATCTAAATCATTTTGTTTTCACCACTCGTTCGGAAGGTAGTGTCTACAGAGAAGAACCCGCCAGAAACTCTTATAGTTGCTCTTTTAAATCGATAGACATTTCTATAGCCACCCCTGCTATGATCTATGGAGGCAAAGGTGTTCATGAGCATTAAAGGATTTACTGATATTTTCGATTTGTAAAACATAAAATAATTATTAATAAGTTTATCTATATCGCGATAACATCCTGTTGAAAATGTTCATGAGCATTTACTGCAATATATGCGTTTTAAACACAAGAAGATAACCAAGAAGTGTATTTGTTTGATGGCTTAGGTTTCGGTTACGCGTCGCAACAAGCGTGGCTGGTGCGCGGCTCGATCCGCGACAACATCCTGTTCGGGAAGCCCTACGACGAGGGCAAGTTCCGCGCCGTCGTCGACGCGTGCGCCCTCACAGGTATACGAGATTACCCACTTTATATCACTTACACATACCGTTGCTCCTAATTAGCTTTGCTGGGATCGTGTGCTCCACTTCGCGTAACATGCAGCTTATTTAACCACTAAGTAAATACTTTCTCGGTAATTTTTAGTGTACTTATACCTAGTAATAAGTGTAGTTCTTTAGTATCTATTCTATTGATATTTATTAAGGAAAAAATAAAGCTTTATTATCATTATTAAATTCTAATATCGGTTACGCTTGTTTGCGCTTTACAAGCGTAACAAGCGTAAAGCGTAAAGCGCAAACAAGGTCGTCCGCTCAAACGTTGGTCAGATGACATACGCGAGACCGCAGGCAATCACTGGCTAGAATTGGCACAAGACAGAGATAAATGGCACCACCTGGAGGAGGCCTTCACCCGCACGGGGGTTCCTATGGAGGA
>DWAJ01001747.1:0-20666 GCA_018238005.1 Eurema mandarina | reverse complement strand
TGAAATTGGTATTTGAAAAAAGGACTATAATAATGATTTTTTTTAGTATTCAATAGGTAGCTATTGGATTGTGGCAAAAATATAATTTACATAGGACTTTATATAAAGCTAGAAATAAATACATAAACCTCAATTTTTATCACTTCGGTGCTGTCCCTCTAAGAGCTTAAAAACTCCTAGAAATAAGAAATTTAAGTTTACAAATTATTGAATATTAGTTTTACTATTAATATATAGAATATGTTGTTACATAATCAATAATTAGTATTACTGAGAGGTACAAACGTACTTGTCTCGCAAAATGTTCTCATGTCGGTGAACAAAAGTAATTTAACCATAATTTCACACCGACTAGTCAGAAAGTGTCCCTACCCCGATTTAGTACCTTCGTTGATGTGTACTAGTGCGCAGTCAGGACAAAAGTGTGTCAAATTGCTCCATATACCCGCTAATGGCATAAGTTTGCCAAATTTTTTTGCTCTCGGACAATTTTTGTAGAATGTCGGTGATTGAATATTTCTAGTATAATAAGTAGTTTTATTATTGTTGTTTGATTCCAGCATACGTAGTAAGTAAATTAGCTTCAATAACTGTTATTAAATTTATCCTACACATAATACATATTTTTTAATTAAGTAAAGTGTGTTTTTTCTCATCTCGCTGATCTCATATCGGTTATATCGGTGATATTCTTTATCACTGATATGAAAATTTTATCACATCGCTGATAATAAAGACCGGTCGGTTACTTGTATTTAATATCAGTGACTTGCTTATCATATCGGTGAATCATTTTATCATTTCGCTCAGTTTTTTTTAATCATATCGGAAGATCCCATATTATTTCGTTGATTCAAAGAAACAATGGAATATATAATCATACATACAAACTCATTCGTGTTTTATTACTAAAAAATATTAAAGTAAGAATGAATTAAAGCTATGATTATTGCTGTGTTGTTGTAATTAATGAGAAATATAACGTTGAAGGTGACTTATCCGTACTCCCATATAAATGCGAAAGTGTCGGTCTGTCTCGATTTCGAAATTTGGTACCCAGTTAGTCTAGAGCCCAATAGATATAGGCTACTATATCACTGGAAAAAAACAGCTGTAAGGGGAGGTAATGGGGGTCAAACTTTATACGAAAGTTCACGCAGACGGAGACGCGGGCCAAAGCTAATTAGGTATATAAAGTTCCTATTCTAAGTATAAAAGTAGTACACAGAGCTGGATCGTCCACAGTAATAAATGTGTATCGTGAAATTTTATTTTCGTTCCGTTGAATGTGATCATCTTACATAAGACACGTCACACAGTTCAGGTCTTCAGTTCTTAGTCACCCTTGTAAAATTATTAAATTATGTACCTACTACATATCTATATTTCCTTTTTGATGTTGTCTCATTTCGGTGAACTGACTTATAATATTTGTGAAACCAGATTTCAAACTAAATTTTCTCCTAAGTTTGAAGTGATACGTTAATGGTATTATGTTTTTGGGATATTTAATATCCTAAAGATTACATAAAGCTTCAAAAATGTACAAAAATATATAAATGAAAAAGTCCACCGATATGATAAAAAAATGCCACTTGTTGAAATTCACCCTTATAAATCTATGATAGAAATTTTCATTGTTTACTCCTTAGATATGACAATATAAAATCTTAAATTAAGCGAAAATTGTGAAAAAATAATATTATCAAGAAAACGATTTAATACTTCATTCATTGTTTATTTTTTGTCCTTATTTTTTTCACCGTACAACATGTTTCTTACACAGATCGATTTTTTAACCGCCTGATAACTTGGTTAAATACATACAAAGAGATTCATAAAAGGAATCTAGCATGTAAGTAGGAACCGTTTTAACATATAAATAAAACATTCAAGTTTTTAGTCAGTAACATACGAAGAAAATTACTGAATATGCTATGCTTTTGATAGCGCATATTGACAATATATAAATAAGTAACCCATCTGACTGTCAAAAAATCAATCTTAAATATTAATATTAAATAAATAATTTAACCTATTTCACATATTATCTACATTTCAAAGAGAAATAATCGCTATCTTTAATGAAATGCGGTTACGAAGAGCGAACTCCGTTATGAATTAATATCCTACCGCCTCTAACTTTAAATTATTAAAAGCTGAAATTATATATAACTATGGACAAGTTGCTCTTATTTCATAAAAGAACATAATATTGTTTTCAAGTCTGGACTATGCTATCACTAAAAGTCTATGTGTTTGGACCAGTTGCTTTCATTCTTTAAACCCTATAACTAAACTCAGTTTTCCAATTTTCTTAATTTAATCCAAACCCCTCCCTCCGCCGCGAACGCCAAGGCGTACGTCTTCAGCTTTATTGGAGACTGCGTTCTGTCATCCAGCAGGATCTCGTATTTTTCAAGTATCTTCACTAACGCCATCTTAGATTGAATATAACCTTGACGGAGACCTGTAATTCAAATAAAACATTATATTCTAAGTATGGAAAAGAGATGAAATTGTATACTTGAGCCTTTTAATAAGGTCTACAAATGTATATCTTTCTTTTTTTAATAATTGAAATATTTAACATATCTACAGATAAAGTATAAAAATCCTTACCTAAACATTTCCTCGGGCCTTCCCCAAATGGCATCCAATGACATGGATGCATCTTAGCTTTTTTCTCCGGCGCGAACCTTTCCGGGTCGAATTTTTCAGGGTTTTCAAAGATCTCTGGATCCATTTGAATAGCATTAATTGGAATAAATATTTGTGTGCCCTCCTCGATTATTACATTGCTGTTAGGTATTTTGAAGTCCTTAGTGCATCTACGGAACAACGCACGCATGGGTGGGTGCATTCGCATTGTTTCTGAAAATATTAAAGTAGTGTAAACAGTCAAATAGTGTAACTTTTATATTATAACGAAATCTTAACGATTCGACTATAATTAAAGCACAAGTTAAAATCTAAATCTTACCATCGAGCACCATATTCAAGTACGTCATTTCATTCTGTGCCTCGTACGAGCATTCACCATTGTGCTTGGCCAGAACTCTGCGGACTTCTTCCCTAGCTTTATTTTGTATTTCCGGGTTAAGAGCCATCCGGTAGGCGGCGAACTGTCCAGTCGTAGCCGACGTTTCATACCCAGCAAACATATAAAGCATAGCATTTGCCGCTATGTCTGTCATCGAGAAAGGTGGTGAATCTATGCTCAAGTCTGTAAAAAAAATATATATTGGTCAGGAATTTTGTAAGTAACAAGAAGTCGTAAATTTACGAAATGCATACAGACCTGTTTGCATACTTTCTTTCTTTCTTAAATCAATAAGTGCTTGCATGAAATCAGCCCGCCTGTAATCGTTCTTCTCTCGGTAATTAACAGTCTCTCTAACAAGCTTGTAGAAGAAGTCATTGATGGCTGGGTCATTACGATTAATGTTCAATTTATTGAAAAAGTCTGGCGCAAAGAATGAGAATGCTCGAATCATAGTCCTAAAAATACAAAAATTACATACTTAGAGAGGTCAGTATAAAGAGTACAATAACTACGAATATTCCCTACTAACTATTTAGAGCGTATTAGAATATCAATACTAATATTATAAATGGGAAAGTGTGTCTGTCTGTCTGTATGTTTTTCTTTCTTTCACGGCAAAACGGCTGGACAGATTTAGTTGAAATTTGGTATGTGTATAATATATAATAATAATAATAATATTTCAACACATTTATACACAGCACTTTCTAGTTCCAAGCTAAGCAGAAGCTTGTGTTATGGCAACTAGATAACGGAATAAATTACATACTTTTCTTTTGTAAATACATACATACAATATATAGCAACACCCAGACCTCAGAAAAATACAAATGTAAATTACAAATATATTTTTCCGGTGTGTAGATAGATGATACCCTGGATTAAAACATAGGATACTTTTTATCCCGGTATTGCCCCGGGAACGGGAACTATGCGGGTAAAATAGCGGGGAGCGGCTAGTATTGACATAAGTCTTCTCTATTTAATTGAATCAATTTAAATATTGTTTATGTTAGAAAAAAAACAATGGATGACAAATTAACGTTAAAGTTCGCACATCAATGAACGAAATAATATTTTTATAAAAGACTTTCAAAAATTTTAGGGTGCATTCAGATAGCGATTCTCAAAATATGTAACCACAAAAAATTGGTTACAATTTTGGCCATGTCTCTTTTACATTTTTAGCCGACTTCAAAAAAGGAGGAGGTTCTCTTCGTCTGTATGTATAATTTTTTTTTTCTACATTATAGTGCAGTAATATTTTTTTCGCGCGACGCGTATACAATGCTAGTGAGGAAAAATAATTTCAATTTGAATCGAATGAATTTTCTTCAAACATCTGCGTCAGCCGTCAGGACAAGACTAAGATATGATTGTGGGAGATACTTTCTTCGGTTTCAGTTTTTGGGTTAAGTCTTGTAAAATACTGTACTTAAAAAAATAAATATATCTATTAAGGTACAAGTATTAAGCGCAAGATTAATCCCATTCTAAGTTAGTCCATTTTACGAATTTTGAAGATTCCGAAATAATAACTGCAATTAGTAACATGTAACAGGAAACTGAGCTAATATCAAAACATAACACTATGTCGCAATTAAACATAGAAAGAAGAAGAAAGAACCTTGTGAATTTGCAAAAGTGTAAAGATTATGTATCTTTAAAATGTTAATGCATAAGATTTTACTCTTAAGATAAATTATAATTGAACTCAAATTTCACACTTAATAAAGATTACTTTCTAATATTCGTGGATAGTTTACTTAAAATAAATTAACGTTCAATAAAATACAACTCCGAACAAAGGGAAAAACTTACCAGTACAGCGTTTGTGGTACAAAGTATTTGTGTCCCCATCTGTAAAATTCCGAATCCTCTTTTTGTAAGCTGTTACATTCAACCCCGAAGCCGACGCTGCCGATAATATCCATAGAATACTTTTCAGAAAAATCAGAATAGTTGATAATTTTATTGTTGTCTTGCATTTTACTGGCTACATCAAACGCATCTCTTGCAACTTTTTCTACCAACGGGAACATAGTCTTCAATTTTCCTGGAGTAAAAACTGGCGACAGCTTCAAACGCAATGATTTCCATGATGGACCGTGCATGTTGAATAGATGACCTCCCAAAGGGTTTCCTTTCGCTGAACTGCCCATTCCGTGTGCTTGAAAATGATCAAAATCCTTTATCAAGATGTGCTTGATTAGTTCGGGATCGTGAACACTTAACACGGGCAGATTAAGTGTATAAATTCCAACATAGGGCAAATGTTTGTATTCGTTATAAAGTCTATTGTAAGGCTCGAAGAATTGTTCCTTCCTTTTGAATACATCGCGAACATTACCAAATGGGAATATTGGCTTGGGTCCAGGTACGCCTTTTCTTGACCAATATGTATACTTGTATTTGAACCACACATATAATAAAATCAATCCAACAATAGATAGTAAAAATAATTCACTGATGAACGTAGGCATAGTTAATTGCATAGCCATATTGATCGTTTAATTTTTTAAGTTATACTTTAACTAAAATGATATATTTTGAATGTTGAACACAGCGCGCGAACACAGCGACCTTATTTCGAAAACATTACAAAATTATTGTTTTTTAATTTCGAACTTATGCACGCCGTATTCGAACCTACTGCATCAACTCTGAAGGTTGAGCACAGACTGTTCGTTGGTATAGATTGTCTTAAATTATAAGTATTTATAAAGGAGGAGGCTTGTTTGTTTTTGGGAATATTACGATTATATATTGACGCACGATTTAAAAGTAAAATAAAAACATTTGACAAAAACCGAACTCATTATCGTCATTTACTTTTATTACTATATATAATTGTTACTTTTATTTAATAAAATTATATTATAATTTTGCGTATATCTTACACTTTAGTCTGACAATTACGCTATTTTCTTATAAATCAAATAACAAAAAGCGATTTAGATACAAAACGATACAATATCCAATATTCATCAATCAAGTGATTGGTGTAATTTTTACCAATAGGTGAATTATGTCAAGAGATAAATTAATTAATTAACTAATCATATAACACGTCAACGATGTTTAATACTTAAACGTATTTTTATTTGGGTCACATAGAACAGTATACAAAGGAACGAAGACCCCGACCATCACCTTATCTTGAAGGTTTTCAATACAACAATTCAACTAATATTGTACAAACAACATAAGACATCGGCAAAACTAGCTTGTTTTGCACTTTCTATTTTTTGTAGTCAGAACTTACTACAAAGAGTCTTACTACATACTAATAAAATGAGCCAAATAAAATCCTTTAGTATTGCATTAGATACTCTGATGAATTTATTACGAGTAAATTAATAGGCTACGTAGCACTTTAAAGCCTGGTTTGCTTTATACGGTAACCAGGGTAACGGCTAGATTTATATTAAACTGTACCCTAAAGTCTCTGCCGTAGACTACAAGAATAATTAGATGTAAGGGATTATAAAAATTGTACCTACTTTTACCTTAAAATAATACCTACCTATATGAAAAATATATTTTATTGACATAAGTGTTCAATCAACATAATTTTTATCATTTTGCTCATACGAAATTCATTATCAAATTTATAAAACTTTTAAATAGTCCATTCCTATTCAACCAAATTGATATCGTTTAAGAGAATGAAACAGTTTATAAAATTACTGACTGAGCTTAACTGATAAACCTCATAGAAAAAATTCACAAATCATACATAAAGAATAACAGAAGATAGGACTTCATTTAGTATCAAATAAAAAAATATAAATCAAACATACAATTGAATTATATATAATTATAAGAATTATATATATAAAAAACTTTTTTTCCTATATTGTAATTTTATTTTATTATGTTATCAAACGAGCAAAAACGCCAAACGGACAAATGTACCTAATTATTTATTATTATGTCCACGAATTTAATAGATACGCGTATAAGTAACTTTCGACGTAAATAAACCTGAAAAAACTTCGCATTTTACAATATTAGTTAACAAGGTGCTTATCAAAATATGATTTAAGTACGATAATTAACTCCAGTGTCTTAAGATGAAACATATTAATATGCGTTTTAAATAGTTCTGTTGTTACTTCGAACCGACTTCAGAAATCGGTCAAGTGTAAACAATTAGCGATAATTGCTATCATACATTTCAGTTAGATTTTTTTTAACGGAATACAAAGTTTTAAGTAGGTAATTAGTTATTGTGCGTTTCTAACATTTAAAATGCTAAATATTATCCGGAAAAATCATGTTAATCGAAGCAACATCACGTTTCGTTGTTGAATTAACAGACATTTATTCAAGTGGTTTTAGAATTTAATATATTTATTCGATATTATTATATTTATTTTTAAACAACTCTGACTTGGTTACTGATCTGGTTCCATGCAAACCTAAATATCGAATAAAATAATTTTTAACCAAAATAAAACTTTGACTTAAAACTACAAAGTAAAAAATGAATTTGCTATGCACAAAGTAATCCGTATTTTCATTTAGTATACATAAAATGATTTTATAGTTATTTTATAATTTTATAGTCGGTGCGCGATCATTCATAAAAAAGGATATATATTATGTATATGGTCGAATTGAGAAACCTCCATTTTTTGAAGACGATGAAAATATAATAAACAACTATTTATCATTAATAGTTTAAAATTTGGAGTCAAAAAGAAACAAGCATAATTAAATCTATTATTCAATAGTTTATACGAAAGAACAAACAGGGAAACTAGATGTTATAGGATAAAAGGGTCTCTCTTAGATATCTTTATTATTTTGGAAGGGCTTGTGACGAGCATTCGATTGTACGTTTGTTAAATACGAAATAATATATACATTCTATATTATATACTGTATATCGTATCATTCCAAAGTTTGATAGATTGCCTACCATCTGAAATAGTGCGTGCTGTATACACTATACCTACCTATATTATATGCCTAAATATCTGGATAGAAGACTTGTGCTGCATGCAACGACATCTTATTGATGTCGATATTTGATTCATAGTAAAAAAAATCGCAAATATGTTTTCGTGTGTTTGAAGTTTTTCGATTTTAATTTTAATTCAGTTTCGATTACATTTTTTAAAGTTACTAATTCTATAAGAGGACGATTCATCTGTATTACTCGACAATTGTTGATCTCTGACTATATCTTTTCGAATTTCTATTAAATGTTGTAAATATTTCGCGGGTGAGTTAATATGGCGTTCCGTACTTTGACCTTTGGAATTGTAATTATTTAAGTAGCTTTCATATTTATTCACAACAGCTTCCAATTTTTTGCATGATTTTCTTATATCGGATTCTATTTCATCGAAGGCATATTTTTTCTCCTTATATTTTTCGGGTAAATTATTGTTTCTGTAATGGAAATTTTCTACATTGATGCTATTCTCTGATAAAATTAAATCCAAAGAAGAATTTGAGCTATACTTGTTCTTGTCTTCTCGTTCTACATTCAAGATATCTGTGTAAGTTTTAGTTTTATACATGGCTCTGTTTTTGTCGGAGGTCTTATAGTTATTTGTGAAAGGCTCGATATTTCCTGAACTCTTTCGAACCAGTTTTTTTCGATTTGACGTAATAAAATCAAAATTAGATGAATCAGAAATTGTTGAATCTGACGTACTCGTGTAATGTTCGAAACAGTATAACGACGAGCATTCTAAATCAATACTTGAATTTTCATCACGTTGTCGTTTGTCGTCGTCAAAGTTGACGTTTTTGGAGTCTATAATATTATCCGCGAATCTGATCGAGCGACTGCTTTCATTTTTTTCACGCATTGGAGAAACCGAAATATTGTAAGGATACGTAGTTGAATTACGGCCTAAAATCATGTCCTTCATTTCTGTAGGAGTAACAGCTTTAGCTCTATCTACAGATATACGCGGCAGTAAAAAATCATCAGTTTCCGGAAAGTCATCATTGTTATTATCAACGTCATTTATCTTAACTTGATTCACTATGTTCTCAGCGGCAAAATTACTAGCACTATTATCATTTTGATTTTTAGTACTATCTTCCTTTGTTTGGCTCTGGTGGTTTTCACTAAACCCATTATGGTCCGTTAGTAAATCCGGTGGTAAAATTTTTGCTTGAGAATTAAATTGTGATGAAATATCAGAATTTTGTGAGTCTGAATCTTCATTACAAGTGGACGATATGTTAATATTAATAATAGGCTGTGAAGTTGTGCTATTTACTTTGGTACTTTGCAAAATCTTCATGTACCTGGAAAACAACTTAGATTGTCTTTTTCTTCTTGGTGGAGGTAATAATAAAGTTTGCGTGGAGCGTTCAGTTTGACGTGCCATCGGAGTCATTGTACTCGTAGATTTACTTTTTTCCGTATTAGTCATTGTTGAGCTATTCCTAAAAGACAAAGTGCCAAATTCTGACCCAACGCCTATATCTTTATATCGTGGTGTTATTGATATTGTTTCTGTGCCCACGTCGCGATGCAATTTAAAAGATTGATTCTTATTAGTCTCATAAGGTAGCAGTTCAGTCTGCACATCGATTTCTTGGTCTTTGACTCGCACTATAAACTTTTTAGTTTGTGTATAAGCTGGAATGCCAATTTTTCTCTTATTCCTCAAAGCTTTTTGACTTATTTCCATGAGCCGTTGTCGTGCATTTGTACAAATTTTTAGTTCATTCAGAGGTTGAACAATTTTTTTATCCATTATAGGATCAATTTTACCCAATGTTTCTTCGTTCTTTTTTAATTTTGAGTATAATCTCTCTGTTACTGATTCCACAATTTCAGCTCTTTGGTTGCTATCGTATAAAATTGATGTTGATGTATTAGTTTCAACTTTATTATTCATACCATCCAGTCTCTCCTCGCTTAGGCATTGGCTAATTTCAGATGTATTCTGCTTTAGAGACATTAGTTGTGGCGTTTTGTTAGACGATAAAACTTCTTGAGATCTATATTGCCTTCGTCTATGCCTAATAGGCGGTACTATTTCAAAATCACTGCTACTCCGGGCTCTCTCTAAAACGGGTCCGAAAATCTTATTAATTTCCTTTGTTACATCTTCTTTCTTCTCTTTACTTATTCCGCTACTGGGTAAACTAATATTATGTTTTGAGTCTGCCCGTGAGAAGTTCATGATGTTCCCTATGTTTTCTGTATAATTATTTTTATTTAGCTGCCAATAAGTTTCGTCAAATGCCAATGTTCCCGTTTCTGGTACCTACAACAAATATATTGTTAATTTTACAGTCGTACAATAGATTCTTATTTCTTATCTATATTTGAAGGATTACATACATATCGAATAAAATGTTTGGTGAGTTCCCGTAGTAAATTATTATATTGCGCCTGCAAAGCTGCCTTAGTTATATTGTTTCCAGTTGTATTGTGTCGCTTCGGTGGCAACTGTCTCGTACGCGCAGCCCAGCGCAACGTTGAAGCGGATTCGCCGTAACAATTAGCGCTTGGTGATAATGCTGTAATTAATAACAGGTATCCATTTTTAAAACAAATACATTTTTTAAAAAAAGTGACCCAAAAAGTATTTTATACGTTCCCCATTTACATAAATTGTTTTCGATACTTACTAGCAATAATAAAGGTATTTGCTCCACCAGTAAAACAGTCCTTTAAAAGCCACGTTAAAGCAGAATCTCGATATGGTACAAATCTTCCTGGACCACCTCCGCTAACTAGAATAAAATACCATAAACTTAAAAACGCTTAAATAACTAACTTTTCCCTATATACAAATTCAACCAGCGTTTTTTTATAAGACTCTTACAAAGTGAATCAAATAAAAAAACGTTCTTAACAATCGATAATACAAATACGCAGTGTAAATTTAAGCTTACTGGTCTGTTTAGGCACTGTTTTTTAGGATATAAATTATAACAAAAATATATTGAAACACATTTGAAGTGATATTAAAAATATTTTACATACCTAAAGCAGATATTACATTGCTAAGTGCAACCAAAGACTTGTTTATATTTGCACCTTCTTTTTGTCTGCAGCCACCATAACCTTCCCGAGTTGCTTTTTCGCTAGAAAACAAAATTATCGTTAATATGTAATTTATTATCGATGTGTATTAAAATCTGTTTAACATGACTTTACTGTAAAGCTGCTAATCCAACTGATCGTTTAGACTTTAAAAGATTCGGAAGGAATCGGACTTCTTTCCATTTAGTAGGTACTAGCCGCGCCCCGCCGTTTACCCACATTTATGCACATAAACCTTTCTCTTGAAACACAATTCACACTATCTGATTAAAAAAAACCGCATAAAAATCGGTTGTGTAGTTTTAGAGGTATTCAAAGCGACACACAGAAGAAAGCGACTTTGTTTTATACCATGTTATGTTAAACGTATGATTATACACACAATCAGGCATAGGGTTATGAAAAGCTATTATTATTTTCAACATCACTTACTTCAATTTGTGTGAATTATTACCTGCCGGCTAAATCAACCAGTTGCAGTGTGGCAGTTGGTGTAACCAGCTCCAGTAGTGCGTGCGATCGTGAAGACGCAGTGTTTCTCCTCGTAGCAGCAGTGCGTCTGCGATGCGTTCCTTCTCGTACTATACTTAATAGAGATTCTACATCACGTATCAGCACTCGACGGAGATCTGTCATAGTATGTTTAAAAAGTTTATATGAGTATGCTGGTTTAAATAATACGCAAATGAGCTTAAAATAAATATTTGTTTCAGGATCACGACTTTCCTACTTTATGGTCAATCAATGTCTGTCGCCAGCAATTATTAAGCAAACACGATGCTTTAATGTTATATTAGGTACATTTAGGGAGAGATTTTATGAATTCGCTTTACTAATGTATAAAAAACACTTTGTGCTTAATATCATGCATCCAGCTAAAGTTCTTTATAAAAATAATACACTTACTCTGTACGTAAGGTCCTCTGTTTGGATGTTCTCGGACTCTAAGGTCTTTCCTAGCGTTCCCTTTTCGCCGAGGTAAGGAACTACAAGGAAGCACTTCAGATGCTAATAAATCGTGAACACGCTCGTTGTATATTTCCAAGTAGCTAAAACAACAAAGGGACACATAAAAACTGCCTCTTAAAAATGTTCTGGAAAGAGCTTTCTTAAATAAAAATCTTGTTAAAATGATTGCCTCTTTGAAATATTAATTGAAAATCGAAATACGCGCCTACTAATATTATGAAACATTTACTTCATAAACCAAATTGCCACCTAACTAAAAGTTATCTAGCCATGTTAAATATATTAACATATTTACAAAATATTTATTTTACATACGCACTTGAAAATTAAAAAGAGCGTTATACATTTTTTAGTTTATTACAATCTTTACAAATATTATAGTCTTTCATTTTTTAATTAAAATTTGAAAGAAAATGCTGTGAGCTGTTAGGCGAGCGGCGACAGTGTGGATAAATTCTATTGGTGCAAACCATAGTCGCGTGAACTACGAAGCCATATAGAAAGAAGTATTCGTGGCTAAGGCTGGCTATACACTGGTAACTTAAAGCAATCACTATACTTGTGCAAAGTATTCTTGTAGATATGTCTCAAGCAGAACTACCTTGAGTGCGGCGGCGTGAAATTTGTACTGAGAGAGACTTAACTGACTGCTTAGGCTATTCGTATACCGCCAACCTTAGTAATGCACGTTTTTATTTACAAATCTTGTTTATATTTGTAACATGTTTTATAAAAGCGCTTTAACACCTTACAAATTGGATAGAGATAGTAACAACACGCGCTGGTTTTTAAACATAGCAAAATATACCGTTAGGCCTGATAAATATTTTCATTTAAGTAAATTTAAAAAAAATTGTAGTGTTTTATAGAATCTTTTTAATTTTCCAAATATATCTAATCTTCATGATATGTATTTAATCGTTAACTGTATGTTAATTTGGTTTCATTCTCAAGTTTTATTTGGAAAATAAAATAAGCGTAATTTCTTGCGTTTTTTAAATCACAACAAAGCTATCTGCGCTATAAATACTTATAGGTGATAACACGTGCATAATGTAGCAGTTATCAATACGCGAGCCATACAGGTGAAAGATATCAGTAAAGATAAAGTTATAATCGTGAGGGTGAAATGATCGCGTGTTGCGAGCACCACGACCTCGGCGCCTAGTGTTTCTTATGTTTAAAGCAATTCCAACTAAATTGAATGCGACCAAAATATAACTCACTGAGGTGTAGATGGAGATATAAAAACTTTTTAGAACCTGCTCGTATCACGAACGTTTGCTTGAAAACAAAGAAAATTTTCTTTTTAACTGGAATTTGTTTTGTTGTCTGTGTAGATACTTTAACTAGCTCTCATATAAATACTCTTATGTAGAAACGCGAACTTTAAGGGTTAGAAACATTGCCTCTGAATCTATAAGTTCTTGAAATCATTTGAAAAGCTTAAAAAGAGTTATATATATAGTTAGTATACTACAAAGGTGCGCGAGTCCAAGTTGCACTTGGCATGTTTTTTTCTTTTTCTTTGATTCGTTTACAGTTTAACACTATGTATTTAAAAAGAAATATTTTAGTCAGTCCATCTAGATTCTAGAACAATACAAAGTATTAAAAAAGTTGTAATTGTGTCTTCAGACATCAAGCAAGGTGTCGTTGAGGCAATCTTGAAAATCTATATATCGCGTGTGGTGCTTCCATTGGTATTATTTACTATTTACATAAACATAGACACAAAATCGTTTTCCCTCTGCGAAAATTGTTCAAACATTTCATGAAAATTAAACTGTTTTCAACAACACATCTACTAGAGCTCAAATTTACAATTGTTTCTTAGTCTTACAATAATTAACTTTGTATAAAAATAAGAACTTATTTTTCTTCTTTAAGACGTACGTAGACGTCCTTATACAAATAATAATACTAATACTAATAATACCACAAGACGCTTTTAACCCAGCGCCACCTAGTCCCACGCTAAGCCGAGCTTGTGTTATGGTAACTGGATAACGGATAAATGACATATACATTCACTTATTTTTCATTTGTAAATACATAAATAGTTCCTACATATAATACATAGGGACACTCGGACCCCAGACAGATACAAATGTAAATAACAAATGTTATTTTTCCGGTGGAGATCAAACCCACAGCCCCTGACGCAGAACGACGTTACCGCTGCTCCAAGCGGTCGTGGTTTAGTTTATCTCTATTATTTTACCTGACACTAACTTCCATAGATGGCAATTCACCAAAGGCGAGGCATAATCTGGGGATGAGGCCTGGCTGAGAATCTGAACCCATCATAGTATACGTCTTGCCAGTTGCACTCTGACCATACGCCAATACACAAGCTGATACGCCACTTGATATACTTGCAAATACTGGACGCCCAATTGTATTGAAAACCTGCAAATATACATGAATACTTCGTCATAAGATCATCAACTTTGTTGATATTGTGGTTACATAAAGACTTTTTGGTGATCACAATATTTTTTGCTGCTTTAATGTAAATATACCTACTACAGAATCATAGAATGTCCTCATACACAACGTTCAAAGCTTTTTGTCAACCCGACCCCGGCCGGCCGCGGGTCGGTACCGCCGCGGCGCCGCAACAACTACGTCCCTGCATTTTAAATTTGTAGTATCTTCCGAACTATTCACTTAAATTACATGCTGTAAAAAGCATATTGATCTATAATAAATGCACAATTTATTTAAGGTACTTAATTGGATAAGGATTAATGCTGTATAGTTTAAAAGCACTTCGTAAGTAACCATTTTTTAGGAAAGGATTAAAAATGGTTAGGATGGGTTATCCCTAAGAGATAGACATATGCCATCGCGGACTTTTTTGTAGAACTTTTTAAGATGGACAATACTGTAGTACAATATTTTGGTCTATCGCGTATGGTTTAGCCAGCGTTTGCAATATAAGCGCAAAAAAAGTTGTTATTTACGACATCACATTAGAAACCTCTAAATTTATCAGTCTATCTCTACTATATTGTGCATGTATTATACATATAAACCTTCCTTAAGAATCACTCTATGCATTAAAAAAACTGCATTAAAATCCGTTGCGTAGTTTTAAAGATCTAAGCATACATAAGGACAGGCAGACGGCGATAGGGACTTTGTTTTATACTATGTATTGATTGATTGATTAATAAGTAAAACTATGACTTACTTTTTCTTGTGAAGCATAAGCCGTATTAGTGCTTGAACAAGAACTATCAAATATGTAATCTGCATTATAGACTCGAACTCGTTCCCGACTATCCCCAGCTCCAGAAAGACTAACCTGAAAATTACATTATTTATCAGTAAATGCTCGAAATTTACCCTGTATCCCACTGAATTGATATTAAACTAGTCGCGCCCCGAGGTTTTACTAGCATTTATTCATGTATTAAACACATAAACCTTTCTCTTGAATCGCCCAATCTGATAAAAACCGCATTAAAATCAGTTGCGTAGTTTTAAACACAGACAGACAGACAACAGTAAGCTACCATCTAATGATGTGTTTGTAAAGTAATATTCAAAAATCTGAAAAGTTTAGCTCAAAGTACGACTGACTACAAATTTATAAGAGTACTTACTTTGATATTCGTTATTGTAATCGTATTTGTATCTATGACGCTGACAACGGGTGATCCATTATTTTCTAATTTTAATTCCCTTGAACAAAATCATTAGATTAAGTAATAATTGTGTTTAGTATTTTATTTCATCAATAATAAATACGAAGTTCCATTTTGAGTAATAGCAAATGTACTGATAACAAAGCCTTATAAAATATGTAGGTACTGTAACTTAGGTACTAGGTATATTCCGTACCTATACCCTATTCGTAGCTAACTTGAAACTTAATTAAATACTAATTGGAGACTAGATGACAGGTATATAAAAATTGCTTACTTATCGGTTATCGGACGAACTCGGATTGCTAATTTCACACGAGACATTCTATTATTTCACTTTGAACAAAAATTAAGGACTGATGTACCTACTCGTATGACTTGAATTTTTATTATGGAAGACAAGAACTCCTCTGGTTTAAGCAGTTATTTTTAAACGCGCGTTTTCTACGCATAAGGAAGTTATAAGAATAGAATTCTAAAAATAATTAATGTCTCGGTTTTTATAGTTGTAACTACTTTGTTTGATTTACCATTTATAATATTTTTTTTATCATAGTTTAAGCTGATTTTTGTGCCGGTTTATGAGATAAATCATAATATTATGTATATCTAATGATGTAGGTACTAAAACTAGGAAGGACCGATATTTATCAGCTTAAGTTTCAACTAACTTGATTCAGTAATTAGGACTTTAACCAGATGAGAAGACTATAGATAGCGGTAAACTTCTCTTTCAGATTTATAAAAACTATTAATTCAATATTATAGATGTATGAAGAATTCTGATTTCTGATGACTTATATAGATATATTATATGACTTGCACGACTGCAGGTAAACTAATTTGTAGTATTTACGTATTAAGAAGAGTGAAAAACGTACCCACTTTACAAAATTGCATTTATACGTAATAATATAATAGCTATTAAAGAAACTTTTAAAAGTAAAGTTGATAATTTGTTGTTAATATTTTGTGTTATTTAGAATATTATTACTGTCGCAATATGTAACACATTTCATGTTCAAGCTGTTTTCTTTATTAAACGATCGATTTATTGGCCATAAAAAACTTCCTCGTTTGAGATTGTGAATTATACAATATAATAATATAATCTTTATACCTACATACATAGACGTATTATAACACAATATATTTTAAGTGCTATTATTCTAAGCCTGCAATATATTCCTAGTTTTCCAATTATAGAATTAATCTGCGTTATGTGGAATAATGCGAAACGGTGAATCTTTTAACTACATCTTTCTTCATTCGTATATCGAGAACTCTCAAATGTTTTTCTTTAATTTGACATTAATGGAAATGTCGCACTATGCTCTGTAATTGGAAAAATAGGATTATATTCAAAAATGTTGATATGACGTTTTGATGTCATTGTGAAAGACGAATAATGCATTTATCTTTTGAAATATGTCATTTGTCAAATTTCAAAGCAAAGTCGTATGCGTTGAAAATACTAATTCATTTTATTTTATTAAAAGAGTCGTGAAGTTAATAACGTCTTGTTTCGGTATCCGTTAAAAAAGTGAGTAGGGACTATTAACTCCATGCATAATTGAAAATTAATTGTACAAAACATACATAAGGATTATTCCAAGGTGTGTATAATAATCTTGTAATAAGTTTACTATCAGAACAAATCTTTTTTAATTTATTTTTCTGGTTTTGAGAATTTTAAGCAGTTTTAAGCATTTATAAACTACCCCCATTTCAATGATTTTTCTTACATAAATTCACATGTAAAGATATCCTATAGAGAGATCGTGAAAGTAGTGACGTATTAAATAAAACAACAGTTTATTAAATCACGTTTTGTGTAAATTCTTTGCATTGAAAATAAAATAATCAACATCGTAACTAAGATTTGTTGCGGAAGATAACTCCCCTTATCTCATTAGTCAATCTCTAAGTTCAAAATAACACATGTATTCTTATGTTAAATTAAATTTATATTTCGTCTTCACAAACTTCCTGTATTTTGAAGATGCTTGTCCGACGATTTGCAAGAAGTTTATGGAACAATAATCTAAGAATAGAAAGAAGATTCCTTGCTTCTGATCCTACAAAACTGCAGCCTGATGAAACAGAAGGAGTAGATCCAGCGCAGGTGTGTGACTTAAATTGTTTTTAGATATATTTTTTATTTTTCTCAATTAAAAACAATAAATTCAATAATTACTGACTAAAAATACATTATACCTTTTATTTAACAGCCACTATATTTTGATAAATGTTATAGCTCCATGCACTGGACAAAGACATTTGCCTGCTGGTGGATGAAAAGGATAACTTCATAGGAACGGCAACCAAACGAGAGTGCCATAAAGTAGGACCTGATGGACAAGTGCCACTTCATAGGGCTTTTAGCGTATTTTTCTTTAATAAAAGAGGAGATATGCTTCTACAAAAAAGAGCCAGTCAAAAAGTGAGCTAATTTTTATTTAAAACCTGCTATTCAAATCATACAAATGCTTTTAATTGTATTTCTTTTTATATATTTAATATACGTATTATATACCTTTGTCTAATGGCAAAAACTGGTTAAAAAACTAGTGAGCATTAAAAAGTTATATTGAAAGTAAGTGTATGTACAGGTAACATATCCTGATTATTATACAAATGCCTGCTGTAGCCACCCTCTATACCTAGATGGAAAAGCTGAAGATATTATAACAGCTGCGAGAAGGCGACTCAACTATGAGCTTGGAATACCTTTGGAGCAGGTATTGTACTTAGATTTTTTAAATCAAAATCTTTAAAGAATTGAAGTAAACTATTGTCTAGGTATTTCTTTTATATTTGTTTGATGAATAATTATCTATTAAAGTAATTACGGGCTTTTGTCTTAAAGTTGGTAATTCTGCCATAATGTGATTTTGTTTTGTTCTCTCTATTAAACTTAATTGCACTCCATATTTTATTTTTGTTTTATTAAGTTAGTGGTTGGTCAACGGCAGATTATATTGATCTTTCATATTACGAAATTATTCTTATTAATAAACTAAATATTTATTTAATCAATATATTTCATTAAACATAATATCATAAGGATCTGAAAAATTCCAAGTTTAAAAGCTTTATAAAAAAATTTTTGATTCTTATGATACTTTAGCTTTGAAATATGTTTTATCAAATTAGTATTAAGTATATTGAATGAATTTGATATTAATAGATGGACCCAGAGTCATTTGTATTTCTGACTCGTGTGCACTACCACGATCCTGGTGATGGTGTTTGGGGAGAGCATGAGATCGATCACATTCTATTCCTCCAAAGCGATGCGAAAGTCAAACCCAACCCCGATGAGATTTCCGAGTACAGTTTCGTGCCCAAGAGCGAGTTCAATGCGTAAGTTTATTGAAACCAACATGGTAGAGTGGTCATAATACACTGAGATGTAACAAAATTTAATTATAATATACAGCATAATGCATTTCACATAAATTGTTCTTTTTAAAAACGTTTCATTTTAAATGAGTTTTATTTTTACCAATGTTATTAAATCTTTAAATTAATGTTATCACATTCTATCTATATGTCGCAGGCGGATTGTATAATCCGCTGTATTACATTACGGCTAGCCGTTTTACAAAACAGGCCCGTTTTGCAAAGCAGCGGTTCAACGTTTAGCCGTATTGTCTTGCGTAGTTTTTGTATCATTATAAATTCTTATATTCTTATTATTTTTGTATCATTGTCATAGTTTTTAAATTATTATAAAAAGAACTTGATTACTCAGCTTTACTTTTATTAAATTAGGTTAGGTTAGTTTTGTATCATTATAAAAAAAACTTGATGCTCAGCTTCATTTTTATTAAAGATGAGCAAATATGTTTTTTTTATAATGATAAATAACTAACCTAACCTAACCTAATATATTAAAAAACTAACATATGGCGACGAATACATTTAGGCGGTTTTTTACTTATCAGCATTCAATACGGCTAATCGTTGAACCGCCGCTTTGTAAAACGGCCCTGTTTTGTAAAACAGCTAGCAGTAATGTAATACAGCGGATTATACAATCCGCCTGCGACACATAAACAGAAACAGAGGCTTTTGTTTTATACTATGTATTGATAAGTCGCATTATATTTTGTTTTTTTTTTCTGTATATGTGTCACCGGAAGATTACAAGAACGGCAAAAATTGTATTATTTTACGAACATATTTCGCTAATTTATAAATTTGGTGTTCTTGTTATTTTCCAATGACATATTATATAAGTATATAATATACATACTAACTGACCACTTTTTTGAAAATAATATTAATAATCCTTTTTTATTTTTGTAACTTAAATATAAAAGGTAGACATATTCTGTTGTTGACTTTTTTGTAGGCATTATCATGCTCCACATCTTTTCTCTAGAAAACTTACTTACAACTTTCATAGTTAAGGTCTCCTTTTAAACGCTTTTAAAATCGGTGCAGTAGATCCCGAGATTACCTCTTCCTTTATTTCTTTAGATATAATATTAGTATAAATCCTGTTTCTTTCTTTCATACCTCACTCTGTGTGCAAGCGAGAGAGGCGCTGGCATCGTCCCTCTCTTTCTTACACGCCTCCAATAGCTGCAATGTTGTATTAAGACGCTTTTCAAAGTCCTCCTTCTCGTGTTTTCTTAGAATAAGAGCGGCCTGACTCTCCTTTAACTCCGCTTCTGAAATGTATAAAATTTTCTTCCTTATACGGAATATTTTTCGGAACAATCTATAGACTCCATACTCAGTGGCGGGGCAAGACCTAAATTTGATGTGGGCAAAACAGATTTCGCGAGGCCCTGTTCTGTGGCGACCTGAAGACGGATTTTATATAAAAAAGAAATGCGTGCAAGTTTTATGCATAAAATAAAAAAAATAGATTAATATTAATGAAAAATTACATATTGTAAATGAGGTGGAAATGACAATACCGATAAATTAAATATCGGCTTTCAAAAGA
>DWAJ01001746.1:0-20677 GCA_018238005.1 Eurema mandarina | reverse complement strand
CATTGAGGCGGCTAGTTTGTGATAAAAAGGGGAATATGGACATCCAAGCTCTAGGCCTTCTAACTGAACAAATGACGATAGATCTAATGAGGTTTCTACAGTGGAGAAATCGTCATAGATTTACGAGTTAGGTTTCAGATTACGAGTTAGGTGTTAGGTTTCAGAGAGAAGATCATGGGTTGGACGTTTGCCGACCAAAAACCCACAAAGGCAGCTGGCTGTGCCTCACTAAAAGTCATATTCGGAGACTCTTCCTCCAAGCAGTATTCGGCCTAAGAACAATTATTTGTCAAAGCCATAAATTTTATAATTTTTATAAATTTTATGTATCTAAAAGCCAATTTTAATAATATTTAAATATGCTGTACGGTTTTGTTGTTAGAGAAATATTACGCATTTAATGTGAAGCAATCATCGTACATTTCAATCTTTATAACGGCCTCAAAATGCTTTCAAATATTTCTTCAATTATTTGAGTAACGTCCTTGATATATTTATCAATGTAATTTAATTGAAACGTCTCCCGGGATTGTGGACCGGCGTTCAGACGTCCAAGAAAGTTTCATTAAAGAGATCTAATAAAAATATCACAGTTATTTCTTTTCTATTTAAGGCGGCTATTTTTATGGGATGAAAATTAATAAAATCGTCAGTTGTTTATACCTGAACTTTGCTTCGCACATCAGAAGGTCTTAAAATTCTAATGATTACTAACAATATTTCAATTTTTTACTTAAAATTTTATATTTATTAAAAAAATTACTAAGAGCTGGGTAGATGGCGTGTCCCTATATCTAAGGCGTATCTCGTATTATACATAATATAACGTAAAATTCTACCAAATAAAAATGGCGTTACGTTTCGTTCGGTAATCAATAGAGGCCCATTTTTCCCTTCCCGTCCTCTTTTATCCTATATTTTATTAAAGCTTGGCAACACAGTGAGGCAACTAGCAATGCGACTGTTCATGGCAAGAAGTGGTGGCAAGCATCAGACAAACAAAAAGTAAGTATAAGTAGCGTCACGAAACTTTAGCGCTGAACGAAACCTGCGCAGAAGTCAAAAATAAGGCATCGAAGGGACGGCACGGCGCACGGGGCGCGTGATCGTCGGGTGCGCGAGCGTTGATTGGTTCCCCAGTCGTGTTGTCTTTCTCGCACCATTACGTCAATTACGAGCGCGATTCTACCGATGCGCAGCTATTCTCATCCAGCGCTAAACATTCATGACGCGACCTATATATATAGTTTTACTTTTAAGGGTAAAGAGTTTTGAAACCCGGTCGCAAGAACGGACCAAGTGTTCAAAATCCTACAAGTTTCGTTTTCAACCCAAAAGTACTCTTAAAACAATATGAAAGTCTGTAACCTAATATTTTAAAGCACAGAATATAAATCGATCTAATCATCCATTAAATTTGATATTAATTAGCGAAGAATACTTCTAAATGAGAGTCCATAAAGCTTAAAGTATCGTATTACTTTTGAAAAAGGTACGGGTTTTCAGACTTTTCTGTTCGTGTGTTCGTAAAAATAAAGCTTTACCCAGAAACAAAGGCTATTGATATTTTAGTAGTTAAAGATCCAAAAGGCCGATCTTCACCCAGCTATTTACAAAAAATATTATTGTATTAAATTGTATTAAAGAAGTGCTTTGGTAAAAATAAAGTATAATATATAATTAATCAAAGAAAATTATCATACTTTAATATCTATAATAATTTTCTTCTGGGAAACCAAATGTAGAAGAAAATTAAAAATATAACAAAATTAATTTCATTTATATTTGTTTAAGTGTTTTTGAAAGTTTTCGACAGCAAAATTATATTTAAATACAATTCGCCTTTAAATCTCCTACATTCAGAAACGTTCCCTCATTATACTATGACTTACAATGAATATATGAGAACGCTTTCAGCATATTACTCAAAGCGAAGTTAGGGGCGGACAATAGTCTGTAATCGCATTAAACTAACACTATTATAAAAAAGAATTGTTTACAAATCCCTTTTTTATCTTTAGCTTTTATATATGTCCTATAGAAATAAACAAGCTTGTCATACATGAGAAATATTATTATCAAGAGTGTGTTACCGCCTTTAAATTTTATCTTAGGTAGGTGATTGTCATCCAAGAGAAATCTCATTATCAAGTGTGTGCTATCGGCCCTTAAATGTCATCTGAGGTAGATGAGATGATTAAATATAATAATAGAATAATAATTCTAGTTACCTATTGTATTGCAATTTAAGTAAGGATTCAGCTTCAATTTGAAGAATATTTGAAACCGCGAATAATACTTCATTACAGATTTCAAGCTTTAGACATAAATAAATCGCATTAAAATAAACACGGAATATATTAAAACTTACAAAATTAACTAAAAGCGCTGCAACAGCTCAGGCGAATTATGCAAAAATGGTCTCTATTTCATGAATAATATGCTTGACATTTGGATAAAGATAACTTGAGCGTAGGTACTATGTTTAACGCGAATGCAACTTTGCATTCGGAACATATTTTGAAGTTATGAATAATATTATGGCTCTTTTATAATTGTCGATGTTATTCACGACGTGATAGCAGTATGTATTGCCATTTAAATTTAATGTAGGACATGGATTTCGTGTTTAAAATATAGATAAAAAAGAACTTAAATTTTCTAATGCTTAAGTTATTTTAACTATTGTAGGTCTATTTACGCTATTATATTAGATATTAAAAATGAAACAAGCGGTCGTCAATCCAATTCAAAAAATGTTGTCACCATATTATTTGATCCACATATATATACTCTATAGAGTATTTCAAAAGCTCCCAAATAAATATAGTTGTAAATGCACTACAAATTAAATTAATTTATCGCCCAGCTGCAACGGCTATAATAGAATTAATGACTGATTCGATAAGAGATTTCATTCGGATAAAACATTTAATAGATTGTTCCGATACAAATTTATCGTTTTTGTAATTAATCGATTAAATGCACACGCTAGATATGGGTTATATTGTATACATTATTGATGTTAAAAATATACATTTTTATTCCTACTCTATAGACATCAATAAGGTTGATATATTCTGTTTAAATTTAAAGTAACTTAAAATCGATCTAAAGATTTTAAACAAGGCTCTATGAAGTTAAAATTTCACATTAATTTTGGCTATTAAATATTAAAAAAAGGAGCTAGGACTACAGAGCTAGCAATCAACAATGGTCGTTTCTTATACAATTATATTACATAAACTGTCTCAAAAATATGTCATGGTAACTAATGGTTCAAGCCAAACAGAATCACACCCATTCTACGACGCAATTAACTAGTTAATTCACTGCGCATACTTATAGTAGGCATAAAGAGTGGTAAAACATTATTTAAATCTTTCAAATCGCTGTATGGGAGAAGTATATATGGATGAAGTGTCAATGAAGGTACCCGTGTATCATACCCGCTACAGTGGGACGGAACAGTGGGGTTTTGGTTGGTAGAAGACTGACGTAATCCATGGTCCTTTGCCGAGGCCGAGGTCCATAGATATCTTATGAAAATTTTCTTACCATACAGGCTACGTCAAACATCTCTACATGACACAACGGCTAGGTTTAAACTTACATAACCTCTTAATTTAAAAATGAAACGCATTTTCCAAGTCTCGCAAATGAGGTGATCACTTACCAGGCAAGCCGTACCATAAAAAATAACCAGTACCATTCTTAACTCATTACCGAACTGGGTCGGGGCCCTAACGTCGCTAATAAGTAACTGAACTAAGCTTATTCGAGGCCGTGCGATCGCTTACATAGTTTTAATAACACCAACGAATGCCGTGCAGAAACTTGTAAATCGTATTTCTTTTACTGCCGTTACATTATTATAGTTGAACGTGTTCTTTTTTCAATTAAAGAATTGGAACGAGGTTGTCTTAAATGTTTTTTGTGAGAGTCCGTACTGGTACCTGATCCTTTATAAAGCAATATTGAAAAACATGGTTAGGTATATATTATATTCCTTAAAGAAATACAGAAGGGAGGAAATGGCGGTTGAAATTTAGTTTCTTAAAATGCAGTTCCAGACGAAAGTAACAAAGTATAAGTTCGGGCAACTTTTTATATCTACCTTACCAATATAGGTACTAAGCGTTCATTAAAATATGTTTTAAAAATGATTATTCAAGAAATAATTTTGTACTACAAATGATACAGCATGGTCTCTATTTAATCTATGTATAATATAAAAGAAAGTCGTGTTAGTTACACCATTTATAACTCGATAACGGCTCAACTGATTTGGTTCAAAATTGGTGGGTGAAAATCAAAGCTTAGAACCAGGAGAAGGACATAAGATACTTTTTATCCAGTTTCCAGGGGAATATTTTTTTTATGAAAGTAAACGCGAACGGAGTCGCGGGCAACAGCTAATAAAAAATAAAGTATGCAAGTACAATATACTCAAAACAATTGAAGGCTTACGCAATCCGCCCTATCTAAGCGAAACAGCAATACAAGACTAATTTATTAAAAGCGTCCGTTCCACATTACCCAGATTGCTCGTTCCTCCTATCACTACGCCCAAATCTCGTACGACAAACACGTTTACGTAATATACTAACTACGAAGTGATTTTTCCTTTAAGCAATCTATCGTTTTTGATAATTATCAAAAACGATTGTGCACATTAATTATAATTAATGTGCACATGAAAGGTATAAAAAGGGTAGGTTATTTCAAGGAATGCTTTCAGAATTATATAAAGAGATAAAGCAATAGATATTATAAAAGCACCGTATTGAATTACCTTAATATAAAATTTTCTTAATATCAAGTCAACAACAATGAATATGAATACCAGGCTAGCATATTTATGCATATAAAGTGATTTAAATCGATGGTTTATAAGCATAATAAGTTGTAACGTTTTTTATTAAAGTAAGAATAAGGAATACGGAAAATGTTACCGAAAAGACGGACTTTACTAGTTTGTGAATTCATAAATTTATGCAACATTACTTTGCGACTTAAGTGAGCTTGGAATAAATAACACGGTGATTCAGCATGTTTAGTTAATCTTTGATTTCATACCGTATATAAGTTAATACTTTTTATAATGTAGGTAAACTAACCATAAAAACTTTCGTTTTAATAAGATAAATAAAATTATTTCATTTAAACAATATCTTGTTTTGACATGGATTTTAATAATATATTTTATCTAGTATCATGGAAAATTGTAATTGTTATATCAGTAATGACTAACGATAAAGGTCTCGCAAGATACAGACACAATTTTAAAACAATATACTATCTACTTAAAAATTGAGGAGGAAGGGGAAATGTAAGCTATCTATGAACCATGGAGATCCTCGACGAATCGAAGCACTCTCTCTCGAATAAGTCGAATTTTACTAGACTTTTTTACAAGTTTTACATCGGATCACCGTGTAATCTAAACAATTCAAAAATAAACAAAACCAGAAAGAACATCGTAACGGTATAAATAAATGTGTATTTATAAATTAAAACCAATATCTTAACCACATCTTAAGCACAATTTTGTCCCTATAAATCCTCAAACAATAACAACGATATTTTTACCCACAGTCTACAATAACAAATCAATTGTGTTTCATTAGTGAAAAAGTAAGGATAAATTGTTCGATTGCGTGCACTGACATTCCACCATAAACTTAATCGCATTTATTCAGTACAATTGCCGCCGTAGCCCCTCCTCCCCTCACCCCAACTATAAATTCAAAACTTAACACCCATAGTCTTGTGTAAAATTTTAAATCATTTTTGTATTCGGCTAAGGCAATTAATTTCACGGTATTAGTTTTAAGGGACCAGAAACGATTATTGTAAATTATTACGCTGTAATTTGGAAAGTTGGGTTTAAATCGGGGTGGGGTTCTTTCATCTGATTTTGTTTGAATCGGATTGGTTGTTATATAATAACGTATTTGATGATTTTCATAATCATAAAAATTGAATTAATTAATATAAAGTTTCAGTTTTATGTAAATATCACGATTACCTAAAAAGAAAAGCCTTCAATGACGAACAGCTCTGTATACTTAAATTACGAAGAGGTAAGTTGGTAATATTTTTTGAATCATTTAAATAAGCCACGTTATAAGCGAGTGCCTTAAATCTAAAGATAAATACTTATTATTTATTCTAGCGTTGGTGATATATTTGTTTCATTCATTACAATTCGGTTGTTAATTGTATTGATATTATTTTATGAAAAACAGTCTCGAAACCTTTTTGTTTGTAATATTTTGGCAACTGCATAATCTGATATTATATTATGTACGGGTCACAAATCTCCTACAATAGTCAGACCGTGGTTTACGGCGAGCTTATACAATACTAGCGATACTCCGCAGTTTTACCCGAATAGTTCCCGTTCCCGGGGCAAAACCGGAATATAAAGTATCCTATGTGTTAATCCAGGGTACCCCCTGGACCTAAACATATGTATATGTAACGTATCTAATTTCAACTAAATCAGTAAAGCGGATTTTGCGTGAAAGAATACCAAACATACATCCATACATACATTTTCACCAACTTTCACATTTTCTAATATTTTAGTATAATAATAATAATTATAATAATAAAGTAGGATTTTACCGCATTGAACAAGAAATTTTCTTCAAAACAACGGACCACATCAGCACGTTCCAACCAGCACGCAGGTCAATCCCTAAACTTTAGCGTAATGTGGAAAATTTCGAACTACCCTTTACTGAAACTTATTACCGATACATCTTGTTCTTTGGCACTTTTATCTAATATTATTGGGGATAATATTTTTAATTTATTTTCTATTCGTTTTATTGTTTATTGGATCGTACCGTGTTACGTTTTCTATAAAACACCAAACTACTTTACTTTTCCTATAGATTTTTTGTCTATTGCTTAGATAGACTAAATATTGAATTATGTAATTCAATAAATTATCTATAACGAAATAAAATACCTCAGAAATAAATGAAGTCTTTAAAGACACGACTCAAGACAAAGGTAGGTGCTTTACCTTCAAATTTGTCAGCTATTTATTAAACTATGACATCAGCTACATACAGAAATATAATATGAATTGTGTTACATTGCTGAAAAAGTAAGGATGAGCTAAATTAGCTGATAAATTTGAAGGCTTCAACCAGCAAACGATAATCCCTTCCCAATTTCCTTACTTCGGACCTGAAAAAGATTTAACAGGACCAAAAACGGTGAAAACATAATCAGATCGTGTCCATCGTAATCCTGTTTACACTTCATTAGCATACCTGTTAAGCTTTAAGCGACCTGCGTCAGAATTCGCCAAACTAGTTTTGTCACAGTTAAATTTGTTATTTGGACTTTTTGAAAGGAACGCCGTACAAAATTCGGGTCCAGATAATTAGGTTTTGGAACAATTTCGCCCGGTTTGCCTTTCAATGCTTTACCTACGCGAACGTGTGATGTATTTTGTAGCTTTAATTTAACGACGTTTTGTATCTATGCTTGTAGGGTTTATTTTAGTTTGGAGTAAGTAGTGTATTTAGGAACTACAATGTATATATTTGAATAGGGTTAATAAAATTTATTTTATTTAAGTTTTACTTGTGAATTAAAATTCTATAAAATATATGACGTATTTCATTTCGTATTTAGCTATCTATTAGTTTTTCTTGTTGAATTTGTGGTTTTTTGTTTTGAGTAATGCTTTTATATGGCTATTATATGGCATAATAATTGAATATAGAAATTTGTATTCTAAAAAATCATAAAATGCTTTTATAACTTTAAAAATAAATTTACTTTTAGGAGCGTAATACTAAAGTTTTTATTTTTAACCTTACTCTATATTCTAAGCAGACTTTATTAATTCTAAATTATATTAAATAGTGAACCACGTCCATTGCACTAGGAATTATGCAATCTCGTAAATGCCAAAGGTCTCGTTCAGACAATTTCCAGTTAATTAATAATGAATGCGCTGTATAATTGTTGAATTTATCTACGTTATAACATTTATACTAAAATCGCTGAATTATAAGGAAACATTGAACAAACCATTCAAACGAATGTATCCTTAAATAGCTGAGGACGTATCTTTTCCTGTCTTTGAAAAGGGTAATTACTTGCCGTCGTAAGGAATTCGGGAAATCCGAAATGCCAAAGGTTTTTACAAAAGCCTGTTGACGGACTTAATTAAGAGAGAGCACTTAATATTATTCCTTAGTATTGAAAGCTGTGTTTGATATTCCTTATAATACGTTTTGATTTTTTTATGTGAATATGTAAGTTTATGAAGTTTTTGATTGCTTAGGGTGAAATTATTATGTAAACTAAAGTTAGTAAAGAAAGTTTTTGTGAGGTAATTTATATATGTTTTATTTAATTGTTACGGATTATTATTTTATATTCAATTGGTAACGCCTCATCGGGTTTCGTTTTGCAATACTGCGTAAAATTATGATGATACCAGACTCGTTATAAATTGTAACTAACAAGAGCTATTTAAATACAAACTTTCATTTAAATGAAACAGTTAAACATCCAATATAGTATGAAAGACTTAAATAAATTATTTCAAATGTATGTATTTATTTATCTACGCGAGGACTGTAACGTAGAATGAGTAAACAGAAAAGTGAGACATACCATATTCAGGACAGGTCACGCAGAACGCCACAGCCAGGATGAAGCCGACCACCTCGCCGCCGAAACTTTTGCCGCCCATTTTATTTCCTTTAACCCACGCTAGCATTTACCGACATTTTTATTTTTGTTCTATCACGGTGCCACTAAAACTTTACGTTCATCGTTATTTCACTCCGAACACGATCGATCTTGACTGCATTTTATGGGTCGCTTTTCTTCCGTTTTTGTGTTCATATCTGAAAAGAATGAAAAGAATTTTTTAATGTTAGGTGCGTACACATATTTAGTACTAAAGTTAATTAAGCATTATTAATAATACTAGCACATAACCACATAATCAAACAATATCTTTCAACATAAAAACATACGAGGAAATATTTTTTACGACACAAAATCAAATCCAATTACGAGTAAGATAAACGTGCCACAGATTACACAATCGCACAGACGTAACATTTCTAAGCAATCTTGTCTGTCACAATTTCTGTAGCTGTCACTTGCAACCGTGTGTGATGTTCCAACGATAATTTGCCAATTTACCCGTTCCTTGGATACGCATTGTTGCCCTGTCGTTACTGTTATTGAACGTTTTTCTCAGATTGGTATGGCGGTACAGGTAACATGACTCATTCCATCAATGCAAAACGTTGATATAATTTATGTTTGTTAATTATGAATTCTACACATATTTACGTGTTTTGACTCATCTTTTAATATTATTACCTTTACATATTAGTGATGTTTATTATTATCTATTACTTGAACTCATCAGTGTATAACCCACATCTTGTATTTGTTAAGCTTCTCACATCTATTTCTATTGCTAAAAGCAGTCAAAACCAACACAACACGTCCACTCTCCATAAAGATATCAAATAAATATAATATTCCATATGAAAACCGAACAATTCATATACCGGCTGACCTCAAAAGGACGATACACAAAGGCGTCCGAGGCAGAAATTGTATTGTGTGATGGCGCTTTATACCGGCCGCGAGTGTCACTTCTGTTTACCGGTACCTTCGTCTATTCTTTGTCGCGTCACCCACTTATTACGGCGTTGTCGCGTTTTCCTAATGAAATGTTTTATTCACATACAGATACTGCTTGTTGTTAGTCATATTTCTGAGATACAGTATCATAGAGCATTGAATGCGTAAATAGTCATATGTTTTGTTCTATATATCGTTTGCCAAGTTATAGTTTTTGTAACGTATTTTATTATTACGAAATGAACCTTTGTATCAGACACTGGCGTCAAATTTTCTTTATAAAAATCATGAATTCCTTATTTCGTTTTCGCAATGTTTTTTTTTTTCAAATTGCCTACTGGTTAAGAGAAGGAATATAAGAAAATTAATCATAAAGTCGTTTACATTGAAGTTATATGATTTACCTATTTCTTAAATCTTATCGTATTTTATTTTCTACTTTAGAGGTTTTATGAAAAATAAATATCGTATATATTACAACAGTAAGAATCTACATTGGTAAAACCGACTCTTTTATTTCAACATTGCAAACCAACTGTATATAAAGTACCTATCTCCCTAGAAACAGGGCTCGATAATGCGATTACAATAAAAAAAGCAGTTACATGTAAGTCATTTGTAATTTGGGCAATCCTAATGAAGTAATCTAAATAATCCCTCCAAACGGAAAAAGGGAAAAGGGGAGTCTGTGATTACTCAAAGCGACGGCGAAATCCTATCATTTCTTTGCCTTTCAAGCTTTTTCTAATTTATTTCAGATGTTAATGCGGAGGAAACAAGATTCTTTACACTTGAGTTCGTTCCGCTGGTTATCGTTGAAAATAATAAATTACAAAGAATATCTTTACGTCTTACGGTTTTATTTATTAGCTGAATAAGAAATATTACGTCTTCGCTTCTTTGTCTAATGTAAGTCAATCTTACGGAATGTTAGAATTGTTATTATTTTTTTCAACTGCTATTTTAGAGCGGTTATTTATAAACGAACCAATAGAAAATTGTGAAGCTAATATGCTTTAGGAATACGTTGCTGACCCCAAAGTTATATGAAAAGATAATTTATATTCTTAAAATTACATAGAACTCAGTCGCCTTTTTGCCTGTCATAATATATATAATACATACGTATGTAGGTATTATACACAAACTTTCCCTTCAAATCAATCTATCTGATAAAAAAGCGCATGAAAATCGGTTGTGCAGTTTTAAAGATTTAAGCATACATAGGAACAGACAAAAGATTTAGTTTGTTTAATACTATATTATGATAATAATATATTCGTTCCGCTCTTTCGAGCGACTTATCTTAAGTGTTCCTCCTTCTAAAAGTAAATTTTATCGTAATTCTTTTGCTGCGTCAGTTGTCAACCTGTGGAACTCGTTGCCATCAAGTATTAGAAAAGCTTCTTCTCTTAATACCTTTAAAAACTCTGTTCATGAACACTATCTGAATATTGCTTACAATTAAAATTAGAACCCTTTATGTATCTATAATTATTTATTATTTATTGTATATATTATTTACCGACTTATATGCTCATATGTATGTATCTATGTATGTATGTACGTTTTCATGTTTGTATATATAATTAGTTTATATTCTTTACAATATGTTATCATACCAGTTGCATATCGCCGTCAGATTAATCTTTGTTCTTTTTCTCCTTATAATGGGTTGCCTGGAAGAGATCACTTGTAAGTGATAAGGCCGCCCGTTACAAATGTTGTATCCAATAATATGTTAATTTTGAATAATGTAACAAAGTGTGAAATAAATAAATAATAAATAAATAAGTCGACAGAAAGCACTGGTTAGTAACTGCCCTAAACTTAATAATTAGTTATTTGTTTTTACTTATAGTTATTTGTAATTTTGGTATTTATTAAATCATTTGTGACAGAATAGCAAAAATGCAAGCTCTTCCGCATTCTCGTAAGCGAAAGTCTGCTTGAAGATATTTTATAGTACCTATAATCAAAAGCTACTCCAGGTGACTTGATAAACTGTCCTGGAAATCGAATGACGGATATTACCACGACAATCAATTTTTCTAACGCTCAAAAAAAATCTATCTTTTCAGCTGATATTGTTATTAGTTCTCGCACGCTATAATATTACATTCCAAGAAAATTCTTCTACGGTTTTTAAGTTTTACCTGGTCTAAGTTACACCCTTCATCATTGATTAACAAGACTACAGAACCTAAAGTGTGGCTGTCTCTTTTGGTACGATGAAAGAATATCATGATGATTTCTAACACCGCGAAAATTTATAGTGTGAAATAATATTCATTAAAATTATACGTAATTTATTTTTAATACAAATAACATGAAAACAAAGAAATGTTACATATATTTAAATATGACTCAAATTAAGACACACTATATTTGTATATTCACATTCCACATGAAATAAGGAAAACCTAATTTCTTGTTTCGTATTATATATTAAATTATTACAACATTTTTGCTGGTTATTAATCGTTCGCCGCAGAGAAGCCCAGAAAATGTATCCTGAAGTATAATCCGAGTTAAAATGAATCATTTATGAGCTTACGTTCGGCGGAGCTTAGAAAATGGCGCATATGTTTTTATATTTATACAATTGAATGGAGATTTAAATTTCCTTTATAACCTTCATACTTTCCTTTATTTTGTGTGCTTATTTATAGAGAGGTTAAGAATCGATTGAAATGGTATTGACTGTAATAATAATTAATACCTATTTATTATTATAAATATTATACATATCTTACTTTAATAGAAATATTAACTAGAAAGCTAGCGATAATACTAATCTCCAGAAAATGAAAAATATTTTACTATATGATCCCATATAAATTTATCCATATTTTTTTGTAAATAAATCACAACGCAAAAATCTGCAACAGTGTAATTAATTTTTTTTTTGTTTTTTTATATGAGTTTTATTTATTTTCTAAAAAAAGTATGTACAACTATTGCCGGACTAAAAACAAAAGTTCCTTAACTATTTTACTAATAGTCTTCCTCTATTCACCTCACCAGCCATCTATTTGCATTAAGCCCTAACACAATAACAATATAGTGATAAGCACTTAACGCAATCTTCAGAGCAATTAGTCTAACATCTGGCTGAGACCCGCGTGCACTTAACGACTTAATTCGCAGACTATACGCTTAGTTACAATAGTTTATGCAAATTCCTTTCTCCAACTTTGCTTGCTGTAATATAAAACTGGATAGAGTCGAAGTTAAAATAATTCACTAAAGGCCCCGGGCCTTTCGAATAAATATCCTTTTGAACTATGTTCAAAGCAGCAACACAGCAGTTAAAGCCAATTTTTTGAAAGCAATATAGACTTAAAAGCATTATCATACAATATCGGGTGAACCAATTAATAAGTATCTACTTAATTCGTAATTATTTACCAGAAATCAAAAATACTAGAAATCACATTCCACGTAATATCTTTAAATATCTTTACACGTAAAAAGTTACTATACAAATTTATTTGTAATTACTTGTAATTGTAATAAATAACTACATCATAAACAGTAACAAACGAAACAAACAAACACTTATAAAAAACATGTATGTTTTATTTTAAATTTTTGTTTAAACTTTAAATAAAAGGATACTCAATGCATTTATACGTTGAACTCAATATTTTATAACATACCACACATTTTTAAAAGTCTAAAGACTAGGGCTAGGGCCTCTATTTCTTTACTCGAATCCGTCACGACAAAGCGCTTGTTCTTAGAACTCTGCTGAAGACAGATGAAATATTCTAGCATTCAAGTTTCAACCTAGGAAATGCAAAAGATTATGATAAAAACACGATTAATGGCGCCACTTAAATACACTACTTTAATAGCGTTAATATCTGCAAAAGTTTCATTCAAAGTGTTAGTGAAATATTACCAATTTTATATTCAAAGAACGAAGTGACCCGAGAAATTCAATGCATAGCAATTGAGGCTATTTTACTTATGGTTTAAATAACATCGTTTTTATTTACATACACTTACACGATAGCTTACATAGTAATATATAATACTATATACTATACATATAATAAAAACGTAACGAGTCGCTGTCTGTACATGGAAGATATATGAGAAAAAATATGATAGGAGACCTTTATTAACGCAATAGAACCCAAAACAATGATTTTTGGAATTTTTGTCTGTTTGTCTGTTTGTTTGTGCACGCTAATTTCCGAAACGGCTTTACTATCTATATGGGGTTTTCAATGATATATTGTGGTAAGCTACCCTTAACATTTAGTGTTTAATTTATGTCAATCAGTTGATAAATAAAAAAGTTATGGCAATTTAAAGAATCACGTTGAACTTGCTGAACGTTTGTTGGCGCGGGTTAGGCATCTTCAAAAATGCTGCGATTTTCTAGGCGGACGAAGTCGCTGGCACAGCTAGTACAATAATAATAAGCAAGCTACGAAGTTATGAGTTCATTTTCTAACACAATAAATTCGCCTTATAATCACGCGTAGGAGGCGAATGCAGTACTAAGCGTAACACTTATCGTTAAAAATACAATTGTAGTTTAATTAATGTTTTACTTCTAACCAAAAAAGGAATATCTGAATAGAAGCTCAAATGCAATGCTGTTTACTAATGTTCAGATTTGAAGATAAAACGTCGGAATATTGTCATAAATGCATTACAAAGTTGATTCTATTAGTGGGTATAGCGAGTAGAATTGTTGTTTTGAACATCGTGAGAACTGTTCAATACCTAGTTATCTTCTTATTAAAAACTAACCAAGTTTTGCGTATGTAGTTTTCGTTCCCATGGGAGTACCAGGATAAATCCTTATCTTCTAGGTTTACGTCTACTACACGCGTGCCAAATTTCAAGCGTCTAACCAAAGCGGTTTAGATTTTTCATACAAAAGGATTTTCCCGCTGACTCCCGTTCCCATGGAAATTTCGGGAATTCTTAGTGCACCTTTACGGTACCTAACCTACGTCCCTTCCAAATTTCAAGTACCTACGTTTAGCCGTTTAGGCTGTGTTGATATGTCAGTCAGTCAGTTTCTCCTTTTATATATTTAGATTAAGAACTTTACCATGAACCGTATTCCTATTTTATTGGACATGGTAATAATATTATTACCTATAGCAGTAATTGTACTAAGATCTTTTAAAATTATGCTTGCTTAAACTAATTAGTTAAGAACAAATACGTCTGAATGTTTAGGAACATTATTTGTTTTAGTAATTCAAACGTCTGAAGATCCTAAGGCTGTGGAAAGATTTCGTAAGACGATATTTGTTCGAGGACTTCTATTTGTTTTGCGAAAAAGCTTCGTCAACAAAGAAAATAAAGACCGTATGTGGTTGCACTTAGAAGAAAGAGAAATAGCCATAATATTTAAATCTAATATCTAAATAAGGATAAGAGCTATGTTGGAATAGATAGCTATTCTTCTAAACCTATAAGATTTAAACAAATTAGCCATTTTATAATAAACTAGCCGCTCGTATGTATTATGCATATGAACCTTCCTCTTGAGTGAGAAACTCAATCTATTAAAAAAACCGCATGAGAATCGGTTGCTTAGTTTTAAAGATTTAAGCATACATATGGTTAAAGGGATAGAACATTTTGTTTATGCTATGAAGTGATAGTGATGCTAAGGTAACTCTATTTCTATCTACAACATTTAATACCTAAAAAACTGTAGATATTTTCATGAAATTAAAAAACACATATTATACAAATTGAGAGATAAATTGTACCTACCTATGAATGTGACGTAGTAATAATAGAGTAATTCGTTTAACATTTTCTCACGATGAATGAAAATTACCGGAGAGGTAGGCCTATATTGTAGTTCCTTCATATGTTCATTGTCACTTGTATGGTAAGAAACTCATTTAAATGAACATAAGCATACAAAGATGACAGCAATTAGTCTACTAAAGCCTTTCGCCTTTCGTGGACATATTTCCTCGTATGGAAGTTAATTTCTTTGTTTTCTTTTAAGTGCATAGATATATAGTGTATCTTTGAAATACATAGATGTATGTGCCTTAATATTATTTCCTTGTGTGGTGATATGAATAAAACAGATGCAAGTAATTTTCTTAAAGTTTTAGTGGTGTCAAAGATATTTGATTTTTCACTATAATTACGAAAGTAGATACTTACTATCCTTATAATAAAAAAGAGTCATTAATGTTATTTCATCGCTTTTTGAAGCAAAATGTTTACTTTGCTATTTCCCTTCCTAGGTAAGTAAATTCTAAACACGTCTAATAAAAACTAAATGAATTTTTTAATTATGTTTTCTTACATAATTTGAATTATTTCTTAATCAGGGTTGCAGTATAAAAGCTGCATTATATATTTAGTAAAACAAAATAAATTACGCAGCTAAAAATATTTAGAATATTCTAGAATTCATATCTGTATACAAATGAGTAATTTGGTTACAGAGTCTATGAATCATGGCTTCAGTTTGTTTATCTAACTGTCTGAAGAAAGCTCTTTAATATTTAAATATATTTCTGAGAAACTTCTAAGGCGTAATTAAATTTCTGTTCAATGTTCGTGAATTATATTAGGAGCTCGGATTACGTATATTTAGTTGTTTGTAAGACCTTGTTTTTCAATTGTAGCATTATTGCGCATTATGTGGTATAACTTTAAATAATTTAACTAAATCTTTCTTCATTCAAATATCGAGAATTCTCGAGTAGTGCTTTAGCTCGATGACGAGCAATTGAAAAAAACCTTCTCCTTTTTTGAAGTCGGTTAATAAAGAAACATTTACCGTGATATGACGCAATCTTGTCCAGTGGGTTGGCGACTATTTGGCACAATCATATATTCAAATGCATTGGCCAACGATGGAGTTGATTAGCTGTGTCGCTCACCTTGACATGTTTGTTTGTTTGTGTGTCGATAACGTCACTTTATAGACATTACCTATCCGCGACGTCGCTAGCTTATGTATTTGTGATTCGATTAAGGATTTTTAATCATTTTTGAATAGGTTAAATCGTAAGGTAGAACTATCTATACTAGAACTATCTACTATCATAATAATTATGGTGTTGTTGACTTTAGGTATTTTATGTAAACTAATGATGACCTGCGACTTCAACTGCGTAAAAGCAAGTTCGGTTTTATTACATTTCAATTCAGAAACAAACTTAAGGAGGCAAAGTTTATTAAAATCGGTATAATAAATAATTTATTCAAGAAATAAGTGTCGATAGTAATTATTAATATCTAGACTTTTACTAGTATCGAACTTTACCAATCATAAAATGGTAACCTGAAAAAGGAATTAAATGCAAGTATTCAAAGGCGTTTAATGTTAGAGTTTTTCTTTAAATTAAGAGCTAAAGAGCTACAAAGCTTAATTACACTGAAGAATTTTTCATCTAAAATCTATTTGTACAATTACTAAATGTTGATTTACAACTACAAAATAATTTTAATAGGACTTGGCTTCTATGAGATCTCAAAACTTTTTACGATGGAAAGACTGCATCGAGAGACTTGGCATTTTTTTACATGTATAGTTTTTCGTGGGATAGAAATTTCAATGAGAAGGCGTACGAAAGTCTCTCAGACAAATAATTTTAGCCGAGCAAAAATTCAAAATACCCTTCTACAACATAAATAAATAAATAAATATTTTCAGGACATTAATACACAGCGCCATCTAGTTCCAAGCTAAGCCGAAGCTTGTGTTATGGCAACTAGATAACAGAATAAATTACATATACATAATTTTCTTTAGTAAATACATACATAGAATACATAGCAACACCCAGACCCCAGAAAATACAAATGTAAATTACAAATATATTTTTCCGGTGTGGGAATCGAACCCACAACCCTTCGCGCAGAAAGCGGTTGTGTTACAACTGCGCCAATCGGTCGTCACATACATAGATACACCGTCAACCAATTACAGTATCCAATTTTAAAGATTAAACACAACAAAACGACATACCAACGTACCAACCTATCGTTTCTCAGAAAGAAATTTCGGGGAAAGTGAAAGATTCATCAAAAATTGATTTTTATTGCCTCCAATAATATCATGCAGGTAATTTTCTACAGATTTCTTACGCTCCCGTTAATACGTAATGACGTGTATGAGTTTATTGATTTATGATAATTTAAAACGGCCGTGTAATTTGGGAATGTAAATTTTTCAATAATGTTCGTTTATCGAATGGTATTGCGGTAATGTTTGGATGGAAAACTGTTTATTTCGTACATTGGTGATTAAATATATATAAATTACATTTTAATAAACATGATATTTAATATTTGGTATATGTTAAAACTAATTAAAAAGAAAGATCACTGTTTATTAATGTTTCGCTACGACTTATGTTTCCAGATAAGTTATTATTATCTATTTTATATATTGTTTACCTAACAATGTCGAATGTCTTTAACGTAGTATGTGTAACTGGTTATAGTTTATTTCACAAACAGAGGTTCTTGAGGAAATTGTAATTAAGTGAAAAAGTAGTACCTTCTAGTTAAAATTTGATATCCTATCTGCTAATATTATAAATGTGAAAGTCTATGACAATGTATGTATGGATGTATGTTTGTAATTATTTCACACAAAAACGGCTGGACCGATTTAGTTGAAAATCTGTTTGTAGATAGGTAATACCCTGGATCAACAAACCGGATACTTTTCATCCCTGTTTTGTGCATAGAACGGGAACTATGCGGGTAAAACCGCGAGAAACAATATATATAGCTAGTATAATATAAAGCCTCAAGAATATCAAATTACAAATTCGAAAAGCAATTCGACTTCGAACGACTGAAATACGCACAAATAAATAATTAATGAATGAAGCATTTCCAAAACAAGCCATCTAGAAACTAAAATATTCAAAGGATTACTGCAAATAATGGAATCTTAGATGATGATTTCATTAAAATTGTACAATAGCTATTCATACTATAAAGATTATATTTGCTTAAAACAAGTAAGACAACTTTAAAATGTTTAGGAGTGATGACTCGTTGTATAGCTTTTTTTATTTACCGTTTATTTTTGCGTGATGTTATATAGCCTATAGCGACCCGGCTTCGCTCGCATATATTATTTTACATTACTGGCGATATTATCATACCTTAAAATTGTACTACTGAAAGTCGTTTTCATATAAACGTTTAAAGTATGGAAACTTAGAATGGAAATAACACAGCTTTATCAATCTTACACAATGCATTTAATTGGAAATAAAACCATAATAATCTGATGTCGGATCCTTAAAATTATCACCAAAATGTACGATAAATCCTTACTTTCACAGACTCTGGTAATTGTGCATAAACAATGTTGCCAAGTAAAAAACAAAAGCGCCGCTTGAGGTTATTCATATGACATGTTTTGATTATGGCAATTCCTTTGTTATCTGTGGTAGTACATGTTTTTTTAACCTAGAATAAATTAATGACTATTAAATTTTGTGGAAAAATAATCTAGACTAGAAATAATTTCTAATTTGTAATAGGGGTTTAAAATTGGTATAGGTCGCGTCACGAATGTTTAGCGCTGGACGAGAATAGTTGCGCATCGGTAGAATCGCGCTCGTAATTGACGCATTGGTGCGAGAAAGACAAGACGACTGGAGAACCAATCAACGCTCACGCACCTGACGATCACGCGCCCCGCGCGCCGTTCCGTCGCCTCGATATCTTATTTTTGACTTCTGCGCAGGTTTCAATTTTGCGCAGATTTCTGGCTAAAGATTCGTGACGCGACTTATACTTAAGTGTGTTATTCATTTAGTATTTCCAAATAGGAATATATAAAAAAAATGAAAGGAATTTGCACCAGTAAAACTACGTCGCAACACACTAGTTTACTATAAAACCAATCTTAATATATATATAAATTAGGTGTCACGTTGTTTGTCCGCGATGGACTCCTAAACTACTGAACCGATTTTCAATAAAAAATTGCAAACTGTTTGCAGATACATCTAACTTAAAAAATAATATATTACATGAATAATATACGCGAGCGAAGCCGGGGCGAGGCGCTAGTAAAAATTAAAATAATCAAATAATTTTATCCATACAATATGAAAGCACCACATCATCATGTGCGGTCCTCTCTTAAGCCGCATAAAACAACCGAAATTAAGTTATTAACCGATGCAAATGAAGTGATATGGTAATTCAGGCGTCTACGTACCGTAAATCTGAATTGAAATACGTACATACAACTATATACCTTATGTCTGAGGAATAGGGAACTTAATTCCGTGAAGGTAATAAAGAGAAATGCTTTGTCTGAATTATTTATGGTGATACTGAATGCGACGCAGTTTTTTCATGTCAACAGTCGATCAATAGTTCTCAGTAATTGATGATTCTCTTTTTATTTATTTCACTGTTTTCGTTGTTTAAGTTCACATAGTTCATTTTTCAGTCCGTCAAAAATTATTATTTTTAAGTTGGTAATATGCCATTTAAGTTTAATATGTAATGTTAAAAGGGAGCCTCAATTTTTTAAACTAATATTAACGAAATAGTTATGAAAAGAGAACGAAAGAAAACAATATTTTTTTCCTTTTCTTTTAATTGTTATACTCATACACTTAAATATTGACAAGTTAGAGTTAGACTGCACACTGAGGTTCCGTCAATAAAAATATTATGGTTGAATATTTGATTTTTGCCTCTTTTCCTATCATTATGTAAAATTTAAATTTTTAGCATTTCAGGCTCAGAGATTTCCCATAACGTTTTTCTCGAAATACATACGTTTATTGTAGCAAGACTAACTGTTGTATTATTTTGATACATACGATTTTTAAATTAAAATTTCGTAATTTTAGACTAGAGATATGTATGCATTTTTAATATCAAGAAGCGACGAACGTATAGTGCGTGTCATTTATGTTTAGCGCTGGACGAGAATAGCTGCGCATCGGTAGAATCGCGCTCGTAATTGACGAATTGGTGCGAGAAAGACAACATGACTGGGACAACCAATCAACGCTCGCGCACTCGAGGATCC
>DWAJ01001745.1:0-20691 GCA_018238005.1 Eurema mandarina | reverse complement strand
GTGTCAACAAACTTCTTAGCAAAACAGTAATTAAGTTTCACTTTACGTATTACTTATATACTAAAAAGCGCTCCGTGACCCGATTTACTCGCAAACGAAACAAATACAAACAATATTTGCATGCACCGCGCCCCGCTCGCACGCCGTCGTCGCCTGCAGCGCGAACGCAGCGAGAAAAACAACTTGTCTTATTCCAGCTAATGCACCCCTATCAAGCACATGCTTGATAGGGGTGCATTAGCTGGAAGTACATACTTCACGCCGAACATTCGGCGCCGAATATTCGGCGCTTCGGCCGACAGCGTAGCCGAATATTCGGTATTCGGTATTCGGCCAATTCACTATTCGTGGCATCTCTAATATAGAGTTACTTAACTTCGAAATTTATTTTTATAGTACTAGTTGTTTAACATTTTTTAAAATGACTAATTGCATTGGTTTATGTAACCACAGAAAGAATTATAACAAATATTTTGTTATGATATCAGTTCAATAATTGCGCATTGATAGATTCCATTCCATTGGTTTAAAATATTATATAAGACTGACTTGTTGTTACTTATATGATCTGTATTTATAGTATTATCAAATATATTCGAATATTATTTATAAAAAAATTGTTTTATTTAATATACTATTAGTCACGACAGTACACAACAGACACATAAAAGGATTATTCAAATCTAATAATTTTCAGCTTTAAGATAGAGAAGAGAATGAAAATTATTTTCGTTTTGATTATTCAAAGTCGAATCAGAAGAATGTGCGTTAAATAAGACTAGGTATACCTATGTATTATTTTTTTAGCAAACTCGCCAGGAAAGTGTTTTTCCAACAATATAATAAACAAGCAATGAAAATGATTGTGGTGATAGATCTCTGCAATCTATTGCAAGATTTTGAAACTGTAATAATTCAATTTGACGCGTTAAATTTGACGCGTTAAATTGCCGACCAGAAAGAGCAATAAATATGAAATGTGATATAAATAATTTTGCAGCTTAATCTACAATTATGAACAGTACTGCAGTCGCCTAAGGCGTTGCTAATCGTTGATTTTGTACTTGCTACTTGTCAAAAGCCGGTAAATTAATGCTGCAACACTATTAGTATAGTTTATTGGATGACATTTTAACCGAAATGGGTTACTCTAACGAATCTAATTGTTTATTATCTGTGTGTTTTATTTCAAATCTATAGGTACCCGCACTACGATGTTATTTCACAAATTCATGTCATAAATTTATAATATTAAAAATAACGCACTCATAATATACTTAGTAGTCGCAAGATATATTGAGTTTTATCTATTTCATATTGATAGACCTATCGAAATATAAGCCATTATGATAAAAAAACTGGGTCAAAAAACTGCACTAATTGAAATTATTCTCAGAAGGAAGTATCCATCAACATCGTTGTATTTATAACGGTTGTGACCATCCGTGCATAGTACACAGTGTAATTGTTAATTCGACACAGTTCCGTGCATAAATCACACCTAGTTGTAGCGTGAGGTAAATCTGCACAATTTATAACACATTACTTGACACAGCATCCGAGCGGCGGTTTTCGTGATGTATTGCACCCAGGAAGTGAGTTCTACATAATATAGGTAGCCGAGTAATCTATCGCCTAACGGTCACGGTGGTCAGACTGTTTGTTAGAAAAATTGGAGGCCTGTAATTATTGTTGTTGGGTTGTTCGGTGTTCCGATTTGCGATTCAGTCAGCTGTAGGCATATGCGGTCGTTGCACGTACGTCGCGCGCGCACGCTCGCTCGACTCGATATTCGCGATCGACTCGCACATTTATTTCACTAGTCTCGGAAGTGAAACATTAAAGTGCGATTATTAAAAATAATTAAATCGATTATTTTTCATTAATCCTATTTTATTCGATAGTTTATAGTGAGTTAACAGAATTTGCTCAAGCAAATACGACGTTAAATTTGCGATAGTGTTGTGCGTTGATAAGTAATATTTTTTGTGCCTATAAGTGAAGTGATAGGTGATATAAATGGAGTTTTAAAGGACTGCCGATACAGGTAATTGTACTTGTTTTTTACCGTGTAATTGTTGTGATTTGTGTGGCTTTGATAAATGTAAGTAGTATAGTTTCAACTTGATATAAAATAACATATTGTTTGTTTTTTTTGTACATGATACATACAACAGATTCGATTTTTAATTACTCGGTTTTTTTTTTGTAATTCCTAATGTTAATTTAGCTATATTGAATGATTGATGAGTTCTTAAATGATTCCTACATAATTTTACTTTCTTTTGAAATTTTTTACCTACATTAAGTAGTAGTCATAATTTAATATCAACAACAGTTAAATGCCTATAAAATAATAAAATATATGTAGTGCTATAAAATATTATAACCAGATCTTACGTGAGAAAGAAATTGAGTTGCTTTAATATGCAAATGAAATAGTTAAAATTGTACTATTTCACTTTAGAGCACGCTCTTACTAAATTTATAGTTTGGATTGTTTACTTGGTTCAGAAAAATCGCTTCCACTTTGGGTCTATAACGAGCTCTCGTATTGTATCTTACGAGGTTTCTCTATGAATTTTTACTACTTCAATAATTTATTAGTTTGATATTAAGACATATAAATAAATAAAATAAAATGTCGGTAAATATTTATGATAGGCTCTTACAAATTTACATGAATAACTCAGTGTTGATTAATATTAATTTGAATGCTTTACGAAATATATAGCGCGTTAAATAGGTATATGTATAATAACGATGTAGGTAGTAGGTACTTGTGTGAAATATGAGTCAATACCTCTTCTTTTTTAACAATATTTAAAATAAAGTTCGATAGCCTTTTTCTAATTACTTAGATAACATCGATTAAAAATACTTTAGAACTAGATATTAATGGAGAACTGGTCGTCCGTTACATTTAATTTGTCCGTAGTAATTCTCAGGAATAACGTTACATTATACCGTATGTAAGAAATTGATATTTTCAATGTACAATCGATGTCACTACTTCGATTACAGCCGAGAACTCGCAGAACGAATTAAAATTGGAGCCGCTTGAGCCCCGACCTTCGGCTATCGTCGCAGAATCATGTAACTGTACACACTATACAGCTGAGATTCGGTTATCCGGAACAATTGTGCAGTACCCGGATTTATAGAAATTTGGCTGATGTAGGTTATGAACGGATTCCATAATTACATAGTACTTTAAATAACTTAAGTACGCACAGAAAACTACAAAAGTATAATAACAAACTTATAATAATTTAATCATCAATAACAAAAATAATTCTTTAAATAAGTTTGTATTGATTCAAATAATACAATAATATAATAAGTTATTTAAAATACACAGAATATTTTAGTGTTAAAGTATTTTGTACATTGGAATTGTACATTGTATTCTACTTTATTTTTAATGATATTAAGAACAGACAATAATGTATACGTTGCGGAAATGATATTCCTCTTTTTTACGCAAGTCAGTTACCTCCTATAGAATAATGTCCTACTAGAACCGTTGGTATGAATACGTCATATTTGTAACTAAATGATTACGGTTGAGCATGCGGTCCGAATAATATCTATCGGATAGCGAACTTCCGGATAATCAAGTCTCTCTCAAGTCAAATGACTTGTTTAGTGAAACTAGTTCGGATGTCTAATAAGATCGGATGCGTTTCGCACGGTAGGTGTTCTGTACTTTTTCTTAGCCAAGTGCGTGCCCCTCGTGGTGATAGAGACCGGCCGTGCATCCGTCCTCTTTCGCTTGTTTGTTTTCATTTTCAATCTCCATTGCAAAAACATACTCTATGCCATTCGATTATTATTTAAAAATGGAAGCGTTTAATCTATTGTGAATGGACCTTCTAATTTTTTTAAATGTCAAGAAAAGCCTTTCTTTAAGATTTGAAAGATCTTTCAGTCAATCACCGATCACAGTAATGTCTCCAGTCTCAGCAAGATAAGGGTAATAGGTTCTTAGGTACGACATCTTTGACCTACCTAAATACATCATCGCTAGATATAAGCTGGAGGCAATATAATTGTCGCTTTGAAAAAACGGCGTTTTACAATTATGGTTGTTTTAAGTTGTAAGCAATTACGTTCATTTTGTGAGAAGACCTTTAGAGGCGCCGAATAGGTGGTCAACCGCTCTGTGTGAACAAATATTTGCTAATGGTGTACACACGGTAGTGAACATTCGTATTAATATTATTGCTGATAGTAATACCTACAACAATTAAGTGTAGAACTCACAAGTATAATATTTTCGTAAATCTTCAATATTCTAAAACATTTTATTTATTATTTTTTCTTTAGCTCCTTTACCGAACTTATTCTCTAAGAACATATTATACTTAATGCGCATTAAGCGCTATATTTACGTATTACATTTGTTTATAATTTTAATCAAATTTGTACCTCTATTTTCAATTGCTAGCTAAATGGGAATGCTAGCTACTCCGTATGTATAGTGGGTAAGTGGGTAGGGTCCGTTGGGCATTTAAAACGCATTTCGACTCATCTTTCCAAGTCTTTTGTTACATCGGACAGGTCAAGGCTGGTGTCGACAATTTGTTCATCTCAGAGCTGACAGGCTGACGGTCGGACGTGATCCCCTATAACGGCTCTAACAATGTAAACGAGTGCGTATTTAGTTCGTGTTATATGATTCAGCTGAAGCGACCTATTGTTATGTTTGACATACGGGAGCACAGATTATATCATCATCGTGTTAATGTTTTTATTTCATGTGTGTGATTTGGTTCATAGTTCTGATATCGTTTTTTAATATTTAAATAAAAAAAGAAAACAATGTACCCTGCGAATGCATTCAATGCAAATTCCATGGATATTAGCCTATTAGGCCAAATTCTGAAAGAATGTTCTACATTTTTTTCAAATAAAAAAAAATAACGTCGATTAACCCAGTCGGCAGTTCTGACGAAACAAATACGTATTAAATACAATCGAATTGAGATCTTCCACAGCAACACAAATTTATTTTGTATGAACTAAGAACGGAAAATATCAACTTAACCCTCATATCATTTCCATTACACTACACATTACACGTAAAAACTATTACTGATATCTGGATAATAATAGGAACTTGCTATGACTGTTTGCGAACTAATTCTTGAGAATATCCTCTAATCCACTTCTCTTAGAGTACTTTCTCGAAGCACACTTAAGAGATAACATTGCAATTAAAGTTGGATTCTAATAAAACTTTACATTCAATATTTGTATAAAATTGATGGACGTTGTATAAAGTATTTGCAAAAAATGTATCTATAGCATGTATTTCGTTGTTACGTTGCGTAGTAGCCTAGTAGGCACAATATCACAATATTATTCCGTTCCATTAGGATAATTTTAATGTCACCAGCAGAGACAAAAATATATATTCTAAAATCAATATGTAATGTGCTGATTATAACTGTCCTTCGTAGTAGGTGTGTTCTATAATTGTCTATTGTTCTAATTTCTATGTAATAAAATGTGATACCAATAAATATTTTATGACATCCGATGGGTTTTGTATTTACATAAAGTTAATCAATAATTTTTTATTACGTTATTAGGTAGGTATATAATTCTTATATTATTCGACAAAAATTGTGTTCATGGCATGCAATATTTTATGCCAAAAGGTTTAAAAAATATATTTGTACGTGATCAAGTACGTGGGCGCTTTAATAAAAATAATACTATACTCGTAGTTGCCAATTTTGACACATGGCGTAATTGGACGTTTTGTGGAGCGTATATCAAAATAATGAATCCTTGATGCTGTACATGATTTCCTTTAATGTTGGCAATTTACTTGAATCTGATGCAGCCATGAAAACATCACGTTCCTTCTCCTGATTATAGTGCGGAGTAAAGCAAAGAATAATTGTTCTCGTTAAATTGTTATAGGTTTTATGTTGGCTTACGAACCTGTTACGATGATCTTTAAGTAATCAGCATATTATAATGCGGTATTTACTTAAGTATGCGAGAAAATAGGCTTCAATCATATGAAGTAAGCATGTAACATTGATTCAAAATTATTCCTTTTTATGTTGACTTGTGCATCTGAGTCTTATTGTTAAATACGTAATTGGGAATCGCGCCGTGTTAAGGCTCCGAAATTGGTGCTTATTAACTTTTTAAATTGCACCCTTTCTTTTCCCTTACATTGTAGTAAGGAATGATACAATCTCGCATCGTTATATAAATGAGGAGGTATGCTGCCGTATTAAAAATTGTTTAATCAGCTTTTTTAAGTGAAGAGGCTTGATGAGCTTTATAGTTCGGCAAGTCATTAAGAATGAACCACAATTGACATAATAATATGTAAAGAACTGCTCGCAACCAGCGGTTTGAACTGCGTAGTTTTCTTCTCAAGAATAAAAAGTATCCTATATGCCAGTGCAATATAATCTACGAAATTGCCTGCATTTCAGGTATCAGACAGATCCACTAAGTATTTACGAAAAATTATCAAATTTTAGACAAATAATAATAATGAAGGGCGATAGTAATCTTAGTGTTAAACATTAACATTTCATGAACATGTTTGCGTACAGGTAAACACCAATTAGCCCTATCTAAACACGTCAAACACGCCTGAACGCGGTTTTTCTTTTTAAGTCAAGGTTGTTCGGCGCACCTGCCTACAGGAATAATGTTACGCCTAGTGAGTTTTGCCTACACGATGCCAATTATAGTAGCCGTGGTAGCTACTGTGATGTAATTGTTCGGCAGGAGATAGGAACTGGACTGACTGGATAACTTACAAGCTGAATAAGATTTCATCGTGTTCAGACGTAGTCAAGTTTAAACGGAGATTGTTAATAACTGACTCTGCATAGGTGTGAATAAATCTTTCGTATGGACTATAAATGTGATAAATTTTGACAATAAAATGTAGTATTTTCATAAATTTACAATAAAGGTACCTATATGTTATTTATAATGGAATTTGCCCTTAAGTTTGATTTTTTACGGGAATCCCTCAAAAAACGAAAAAGGCTTTCGAACCAACTGTTAGAAATTAACACAATATATCACACTATTTATACGTGCAGATCTTACACAAAATTTGTTAAGCAATCATATTTTTAAAGCGAAGTGTTAATAAATGATCTCGAAAAAAATTGCCATGGAAATCAGACAAAAGATGTATAACATTGACGCGGGCGAAGGGTCCGTTATGTTTAAACATATGTAATCTGCATATTTGTTATGGGCTAATTTGAAAACGAGTTAAAGGCTATAATTACCTGTATGGCTACCGACCGACACGTTGGGTGTAAGTTCATTACCAATGATTATATTATTATTGCAAGATTGTATGCGCGATGCAATCGAAAGGACTGTTTACGACTTCGCTTGCTTTAATTAAATATATTTAAAGTAAATGTAACGTTCACTTTTATAAATTGTCCTTAAGTTTATTTTTCTTTATTTTATTTAATATACATGAATGTTTAAACATTTTTATGAATTACTTAATGAAAATATAATATTATCATTTGTATAATAACTTCCATTATATTACACGTAGATACTGTTACCAATGTCTAGAAAATAGGGAACGTCTTAAGAACGTTTAGTAACTTATTCTTGCAAATATCCATTACTCTTACTTCTGTAAGAGAATTTTTAAACTACGTACTCGTAAAAATAAACCACCAGACAACGTAATTTAGGTAGTACTAGATATAAAATTTGGAGCAGTCTCACGGCTCTGTACATTTATTATGAAACCTCGTCTATAATCGGCAATCGTTATCAGCTAATACACGCTAAGACCACGTAGAGCATCCATTTATGGTACGAATCGTATTTCTTAAGCACTGAAATATGCATAGCATTGTTTAGATTCGAATTTACATTCAAAGATCAATAGAATTCAGTGTTGGTAAAATAATATTGGTTTTTTATGTTAAATACCTTTTTCGTATAGAATAGGTACTTAAAACATTTAAACTAAGATATGCACACGACTCGTTTTACGGTTTTTATCTCAAAGTTAAGGTAAATGCAAAACTCTGCTCCAGTTTCGAATGACATCATAAAAATGGAGTTTATGAGGTAGAAACAGATAAACATAAAGTTTTGTTAAAATAACGATTTGTGGTGGAACCATGAACAAGAATTCATGTTCCATATTCAAATATTCTTTTCGCTACTAATAATCGTAGATTTCACATGTGTATGCATCTATTTAGCATTTCTTTCTCTATAAACAAAGATGAATGGCCTACCAACTTTCTCGAGTGAATTTCAATTCAAAGCCCTATTGTAATTTTATTCAATGAAACGACATAGGAGTAGTAAATGTGAATAGTACCTAATACATTTTAATTAAATTGAAAACAAGATCAATGAAGCATAGGAAACGTTAATATGAATTTTAGAAGTAGGCAGAATTATGAGATAAGTAAATGTCATTTAATAAAAATTGTTTCATAACGCCGTTGAGCGTAATTCAACATATAGCGTGTACATATATATTAACGATTTTTAATTACTATCTTCCATTTTCGACTCAATTGAATAAAAGCTCAGAATTATTTAATTCTATATAAAACAGTTTATTTAAAGTGATATAGCGAAGAATTTAACTTTTAAGAACTGTTAGTTTTCTGCCAAAGTTGGCATCTGATCGATATTCTTTGATTGCCCTCTCGAGTCTCAAGTGAAAGTGCGGCAGGGCTGTGGGCTGCTGCGATACGATCGAGCCTCATTAACCGCCTCACGTTTGTAATGAGCGACACTATTGTTGCTCTTTGACTCGTCATATTTACTTTATGCAATTTGTCACATCTGCCCCAGTAACTCTGTGAGCGACGCCATGGTATTTTGACAGTACATGTTTAAATTTTGTTTTAATATAATTAACAAAAGTATACACTATAAATAAAATTGGCCGTTTTAATATAATTTTTATAATTTTTTAGTCCATGAAAAATTGTAAAGAAAAGTAATAAGACGAAGAAAGAGAAAACTACAGACTCCGTATGTAATTAGCAGCCTTATAATATGTAAGCAATTTCCTTCAGGCAATCATCATATTTAACCTATTTATCTATTAAAATTAAATGCATTCGCTTAACATCAAATTAGTATTTCTATTTGTATTTCAATACTAAACACTAATGGAATTTATTGGAAAATTAATTACTATCCTAGATTACATTTGATTGCGATTCATATCTGGTAGTGACAAATAAAATATTGTATAAATAGTATCAGAACTATTCTTATTCTATTCTACAAATTTCCCCTAGTAAAACATACTTGCTAAGAGTCATACTCGACTATAATTTATTATCGAAAAACGACCCCTTCGATGTTTCGTAGTGTTCTAACAATGGCAAAAATAGCATACTATTTAGCGTTATCATATCGACAAATAAGATATGTCATCTATATAGTTGCTTGGTTTTGTTAAGCGACGCCACTTAACCAATCTATTCATACGAACAAATACGCTTTGACGGGCTCCGAGCACGATAAATTGAGTTCTAAGTGCCATCTTTATTCACAGATCGTGATGACGCATTCGATTGTAAAAAATGATTAGCGAACTGCGAATGGTTCAAAGATCTTTGCAATGAGCGAGTGCTAATGACTCTGTTTGGATAAAGCGCTTCCTTTAGTGAAATATACCTTTAGTCTTATCGAGTATATCTTTTTAGTTTAGCTAAATAAATGTTTCTACGCTGTATAGATAAATCCTGTCATACCCAGAGTTTTCGATCAATGAAAAATTTATTCAACGGCTAAATTATTTTTATAATATATTAACTGACATTTAAGTATAATAAAGTTATTTTAACGAATATAATAATAAGCTTATTGATTTAATAAGAAGCTTAATAAATTAATAACATCAAAGCTGCAATTACTGACAACTTTACAGTGTTACTGCGTAAATGTTTTCGCGACGAAGGATCAAGAAAGTTAGAGTTCGCTTTGAGAAATATTTGCTCAGAGTTAGCAGTAAAGTTCGTCACATAAAGTACGGAATACTTGTCACATACTCAAAGCTCGAAGTTATTTACGGTACCGTTAATTGGAACTCAGTAAAAGTTGACTAACGCTATAAAACTATAAGTGTATCAAGGAGAGAGTTTGATACTAGATCTGTTGGTAACTCTACTAGATATATTAGACTTAGGGTGATAAATCGCTAACTAAAAGGTTTTAGGAAATAATCCAAATTTCTTCTTATTTTTGAAATGTGAAAATTAAAGGTCATTTAAAATAACTGCATTTCATTTTTCATTTTCAAAAGCCTAACTCAATATTGATAATTTAATATTCACTGAATAAATATCCAAATAACTTTCAAGGACATCGGCTAAATGCGTCCAGCTCGTCTCCCCTTTTCATGTTATATAAAAAAAAGTTCATTTTCGAGCTTATAAAATATAATATGAACTTTCTTAAGAGTTCATTTATAAACCTTAAAGATAATAAAAAACATATATAAGACGAAATCTGTACTATTCAAGACCGAAGTAACTTATTTTTACATTTCGAACTCAAGGATTTCTTAAATTTCAAGAAAATTCGTTTTACATAAAGACTTATTTGAATAACTTTACATGCCTTAACATAACGTGAAAAGATTTAAGTGGTATTCGATTTAGTTATGTTGCTTAGACTTATGATGCAAGTATTCATAATGTCTTTAAATAAACTGAGATTTTTCATAGTGAGAAGTTTAGTTCAATTGTACCTTTATTACGTACGTATCGAGTTTCTTATTAAGATAAAGTGTAGCTCTCAAATAATTTTTAATGGCCAAATTGAACTAAAACTGAATTATTTGATTTTTGAAATAATTACCTCTATTCAATCAACCTGCTGAACCTATAAATCAAAATAAAAAAACATTCGATTGTGTAAAATTTAGGTAAACAGGTTAGTCTTCTGCTCCTATAATGTTTTATTCACGTACTGGTCCTAATACTTTATATAGATATAAAATATTATGTTTAACGTTAGTTTCCAATTTGCCTTTCAATGTTTCCTTCACAGGCTTCACACATCATCTATTGATTACTATTTATCTAAAAATACCGTTGTTTTAATTATTAACTGTAACTCGAGTAGTTCAGAGGCATTTCGGAGGTCACTGACTGACGGTTACTGTATGTTTTATGGATTGCTAACAGCTAGAACCATTTAATCACTCAACACAAATTAACACGTGCATATTATCGAAAATGTTGCTATTGAACGTTTCAATACAAACACTGGCTCTTTGTTTATATAAAGCTTTTATCTTTTATGTAATCCTGGTATTATAATAATTTCATTCGAAGTTTGTGATGATAATATATGTTGTATGTAGGTACAATAGACATGTTAATGACCCTTTAAAATCAATATAGATATAGGTCATAGATAATTATATCATAATGTAAAATACATTCGCATTCGGCGCACATTACGAAGGGCTGATATTTTTATATTAAAAAGAGAAAGTTGTGTTCAAATGAATGTAGAATGAAGTTGCGCAACGAGTTGTAAAATTTAGACAGGTGTCGGCTAACAGCCAGTAATCGTGGAAATTTTGATATCCCTTACATAAGTTTACGATTATATTTCATTAGCTATAAAGTACTCAGTCTAATTATATATTGTATTCCAATTAGGGTTACCTTTAATCTTTGTTATCAACATTAAAGCTTGCGAACTCATTAATCAAATTTGATATTTTTACTAACACGTAAGCCTATTATTAAAATCTATTGTTACCTTAAAAGTCGTCGAGACAATAGTGAGGTCCAGTCATGATCGCGTAGGAGCAATGAATAATGACGTTAAACAAACAATCAAATTCTATCTTTTATTAAAACACGTGCTGTGTAGCTCCAAAATTTCGGCCCAACGGTTTTACGTTGAATATCCAAATAAGGCGTCTAAAGAATTTACGTTGGCATTTGTGTTGTTTTTTCTTGAACTTGATTTTAAAGCTAGAACAATATACGCCTACGAATACTTAAATATTTTTAGTTCACGACATACGTGGGCGAAGTGGTCGTTTAGCATAGTGGTTTTTAAATTGTCAATTTCATTTAAATACTACGTAGATCTTACATACTAAATGGCGTAAATGAAAAAACTTTAACTGAATTTTCTTAAGGAATAGAAAAATAATTGTTTAAAATTAGAATTTGAAGGAATGCGAATATTCTAGTAAAGTAGCTTTTAAATTATTCCGTTCTTTGTTCGACAGCATATTTTATTTTACCGTGTTGTTAGGAACATAAAAGTATAAAACTTTTATATTTCTATTTAATTTATCTTGAATTACGTAACAGCTGCGCTTAAAAAATCGTATAATTATAAGGGTTGGTAATTAATAAATGAATAGGTAATTGAGTAATATTGGGTTAAAGCTATTTTGGGTATGAAAATCTTCTACATAAGCCAGAGCAATTTATTGCGTCAATGAATAATCTTCTTGGATGTAGACCTTTGTAATCCGTGAGTGGTTTACAATTGGGTATGTGTCTCATGTTGGGATTTATGCAAAGCCGTACGCCATGCAAATTAATCCTTGCGATCGTCGATCAGTGACAGATGTTCATTTCTGTGCGTTTGAATAATCGCCTGTGTGTCATACTGCCCCCGCAACGTTTATGCAACCCTGGTACTTTATACATCAAAAAGCAATCCTACCTTCGTGACATTTAAACCGGAAACTGGAATCTATCTAAATATGTATAAACAAACAATATTATTGTTGTAGCGCAAAACATCCATACATTACTTTGCTTATACCCTTGGTTTTTAGAGTTAGAAAAAAGACAGTTTTACATTATTGTTTTTGCAGCTAATCATATTATTATGGTTCAAGAGTCAGAAAAAAGAAATCAAGTTTTACATTATTGATTTAGCAGTGAACCATATTATTATAGTTTGCTATCTGCTGTACCTATCGATGTGTCATTCGTAGCCCGCTTAACAATATTGTGTTTCTTTTTTCCTGAACTTTGAGTAAAGGCAAAGCGCTCTCCTAGCAGCTTTATTTAATCTGTTCACTACTGTTTGCATTATGATAGTATTCACAATTATTTATTCATTTACGATGTGATTCGAGTTAGAAGGTTTAATTTTTACGCAAAACATTGCCTTAGATAAAATATAACAAATGACTAATTGACGACAAAAAATGCTTGCTAATAAACGCGCCTTACTAAGCAAATTTTTCACATCGCCCTGTCCACCCTCGTTAATTTCTGTTCGATCCAATCGCGAATCTGGGACATTCATTATTTAACGTCAATATTAACCGGCAAAATGATACTCAACTTATAGTCCATTAAAAGTTCATCAATAACAATAAACCTACACATATAACGGCTTCATATAAATTATACTTGTGGGTGGAGAAAATATTTCTAATACACGACCTTTTGCTCCTCGGACAAGAGTTTTCACATTTAACGACAGTTTTATACTTTTAGCTTTGTATTAACTGTTAAGTGCCTTAAGATAAATGTGATTTAAATCTTCTGTTTAGACTGTCATTTATTTTGTGTTCTTATTTTATCCAAATGGTATAACTTTTGTATAACTGACATTTTATTAAGAATAAGTTTGTATTAATTTCAATGCATATATAAGTATCGTAAACGCATTTCTTAAAAAGTTATATTGATCTAATTTATTTATATTCTGAAAATAGATAAAGTTGGCGAAGCCTATGGATTAAAAGAAGCCAGCTCATATTTTTTTATAAATAGCCGAGTTAATATACTAACATGCTTATGCCAGAAGTATACGCAGAATAAAACGTAAGCCTTTGTGCGATTATGGAAGGGGCAGGGCTTCCGAGTTCCGACGGGGCTTCGACTGCAGCGAGGGTTGTAAATGATTCACATACTAAGTCGAATTAATGAAGCCGTATCAAAAAAAGAAATTAAAACTCATAACGTTTGAAAAAATACGACCAATCGAAGTTGGTATTCGCCCAGTTATTTATCAAAATGACTCTATTAAAACATGAATTAATGACCACTTAACTGTAGGTCAGTTTTTGATTGGTTAATGTCGTTTTAAATAGTCAGTTAGTAATTCAAATCAACTAATCTTTATCTTCATAATGAAGTACACCAAAGGACACGTACCAAAAATCACATATGTAACATTTATATTTAATAAACGAGTCGGTAAAACATCTTACAGAAAAAAAAATATCTGATGATATAAGCGTGGATGAAGAACTTTTTGACCTTGTTAAAGGCACTATCTAAAGATCATTTGCACCATACGTGTCTGCAAAACGGCTCGTTGTAAAACGTGTAAATGGAGCGTGTTGGTTCGCAATAAACACCGAGAAATGGGACTGTCACAGTTTTAGTTTAGTTGCAGTGGGCGGCGTAACTTATAAACGTGAATTTTCTAAATACAGCAGACGCTTCGTGCTACAGTTTCCTGGTGTTAATGTCAGTTTATAATAAAATGTTGTGAGATAAGAAAGTAATTTTAGGGCTTTAATAGCGTTCTGAAATATTTTAATCAATTGTTTTAATATTCATCCGAATATACGTACTTATAATAACTAATTATGTGAGGAATGGATGAATTCCATACAATGGTACAAATTGATAATACACCACAGTTATTAAATTATAAAGAACGTTGATGTGGCTAAGTTTGGCTATTACTTTAATAAACTATTTGGGGTCAAGTTCAACCGCATTACGAAGTTACATAATTTGAGGCATCACTATAAGGTCAGGCGAGGGTCGGCCTGTCAATTTGACGAGCGGCAAATTGTCTTCTTTACGTTTAATAGAATAAAAATAATATGAATCATGAGTATTCTTGGGTTGACACTTGACATGCGCAATTGAAAAAACTAATATTCATTAAACCAGATGTTTTTGTTAGGGCATTCTTTTAAGTTTGTTTTAATAATAAAACTCCTTATTTGATCATATAAAATATGATGTTAAATAAACAATACATAAATAAATTGAAGCTTAAAACGTAGATGAAATATAAATAATCTCAAACTATAACTGTTACGTTGCATTTGAATCTGATATTAAGGTGAAATTGAGATCATTTGCTCTTATATCCGCTGTCTCGTATTTCCTTCAGATAATATTCTAGCCAAGGAGTAAAATGCAAGCTACCAATAGGGACAGACTTTGAGGAATGGCTTCCTTTAATTGTATCGTACATTAAAGCATTTCTATTTAAAGTAGTTGCTGTCTATTGCTTATAATTTTATATACTTATAATAAAGATATGCGGTGGGCAAATTTTTGTAAAAGTCTTTTGGCAAAAATAAACCAAATTTTATTATGTCGTATGTAATTCAATTAAGACGGGATAGAGCGGTCAGTCCGAAAATCCATTAAAACGTTTAATTATAAACCATACATTTCGCAATGTCTTCCGGATCTGTAATACGACGGAGACCGTTAAAATTTCGATAATACCAGTCATGATTCCATTACGTTCTAAGTAACATTTTCTTAAAATAAGTGCCACTTACAGATATCCCGCGGCTTTTAGCCGTACGGCACCGTCTAATGAAATTACTATGAAATCCGAAGTATTTATGACATAACGCCCGTATATGGTAAACAGTGGTCGATTAATATTGATTTGCTATGTTATTAAGGAGATAATCTTCAATTCATTCGGTTATAAATTTTAAATAATATTCCATTGTTTCGTCGGCTAATTAAAGTTCTTCGTGCTGAACTCTTATTGTTTGTAAATTTATTTCCTTTTTCTATTTATAAATATAGTTCTTAACGCAGTATATCTCAATTGTATACCTTCACTGACACGCATATGAATTACAAAAACTATATTCACTGAGAATTTTGTTTTTGATTCTTTTATATAAGGCACATTAAATCAGCATTGGAAATAAACTAAATAGCACGAATGAAATAAAATAAATGTATTATTATTTATATATAGAGGATTCGAGCACTACAGCGAGCGTGTCCGTGATCAGCACAAAACAGATAATGGAACGTACTATCAGGCTTTATCGTTTATTGAGCCATTACAGCAGCCTCAGCACTGTTGGTTATCTAGTTCGTATTACTTTCAGCATTAGCTCTATGCAACCCGTATAAACCTTACTTTAAACACGTACCTCATATATGCGTGTATGAGAGTGAATATGCAGATAAAAACGTAATAAACAAATGATCTATTTTTATTGTTTGTTTACCTTATAATAATTTTAAAAGCCAGCTGTAGGTTTGGAATGTTATATTTATTTATATCTTGCTATAAATTAAGGTACCACCTGGATTAAACCCGATCCAGTTTTGAGCGGCAGATTCGTGTCATTCGAACCTAAAATTATATGCCTTAATCTATAATATTAACATTTACAATAACATAGTACTGACATATTATAGTAGTTATACATTGTCTAGTCTGAGTAAAAGCCATATAACTAATGCATATATTTTTATGTGGGTCCTGTCTCGAGAATAATGTGACCCATTTTACATATGTTCTCATTTACGAGAAAGTCTCTAGTCTCAGTTCTCAAAGGCTTTCAGGCAAATATTTGAGGCAGAGGGATTTAAATTTGTACAAAACGTGTCATTTAACGGGTGCCTTACTATTCACAATGGAAGTGGAAACGTATCTAATGTAATAGAAGTATTTGGTTCTATCGCGATACTCTAGAGAATTCATCTCTTATGTGTGAAAATGTTTATTCAGTTATATAGGATTAATATCGTTCGCAACTTTACTTTAAACTTCGTACAGAACAAGCAAGCTTCTTCCACAACAATATTAAGATGTAAAGTCTACAGTCTACACGTTCGCAATAAATAACTCTATAGCTCTTCGGGTTGTTTACGTGATATATGATCCTTGCGGTTAAATTCAGACCATGTTGGACAGATAGAAATGGTGTATTGTGATACGGTGATACGCATTTGTGCATCGCTTTGTCAGTGTTCACATCCTGAACGGGGGTTAAAGACCTCGCCGAACTTTTAAGTACTCTTTTAATTTTATTATTCAGTAAAAACGTGTCATCATGTCTGACTAATTTGTTTGATGTGTGTTTCGAAATTTGATATTTCATAATTTTGTACTTTGATTCGATCGAGAGTTCTGAAGTTTCAACCAAATATATAATATTAAGTTGTATGGGACGCAAAGGATACGTGTATCTGTAGATATAAAGGAATTCTTATTCCTTTATCTGGAAATCATTACCCTCTGTTTACTTCGTCGTAGTCAGGTAAAAACAACTTTGGAACGTATGCACGTCGCATCTGTGCGTCAATAACTTTATAATGTGAACTAATATTGCAACACAAATGAACCAGTAAAGCTCGAGGAGTAATCCAAAGTTTTGCAAGCTCGTTGGAATAATTACAAATATGCAGTAGTTCGAAGTACGAACGTATGTTACCAAGTTGCCGAGTTGCCAAAATGCACCGAGAATACTAAGCGCTGTTTATTTTGAACATTGATTGAAATGCAGTTCGGTGTTTCGAAGCAAGCTGATTAATCTTGAAAGGAAAATTTAGAGGTAAGTTGTGTGGGACATATTAGGAATACAAAATTTATATCAAATTATTGAACTAAAGTCACTACAGAATCATAGATTTAATATTATTTAAACGCTATCTCTAATAACATATCATGCGTTTGTAACTTGGCATAGTTAGCTTTTCTATAAGGCAACAATACGAATACTGGATATTCGAAATACAACAAAGTAAGCAGATAATGTAAAAAATACGATCGCTTAGAGCAATAATAGTACTTTCACGTTGTGATCTCGTAGTATCACGATTGTTCGTGGCGTTTGTAGTGTTACGTAAAGTCTATTCATGTCTCGCGAATAAATATGAAATACTTTTATAGAACATTTCTTGTAATACTTGGCGGTATTCAAATCGAAATGATGGCGATAAAAACTTGCGATCTGCGGTAACAAATTTACTTTTAAGATAAGGTATTAAATAACACGTAGTAAATTATTTAAAAGGAACAGACGACAAAAACTTATCAAGTCATCAACTTTTAAATAATTCAAAACTGAGTGCCGCGACAAGAAGATAAAATAATTCTATTACTAATAATTGTCCAAAAACAATTCAACCAATGTTATAATGTATTAATAATGTACATATTATAGATAATATTTTAGACTTATGCTGATTTGTAATTTGTTAATATCATACATTAAATATTGTTAATGTGTAGATAAGAAATAGAACAAAATTAACAAAACCTTGGCGCATGATATTGATCCTGAACGGTATGAATTGTCAATTTTTTATACCGTATCGTCTGTAACATGAGGAATCACGATCAAATAACTGTGCGGTTTTTTAACATGTTACTGTCCACTTGACATTAAATGCACAGCTGATATGTATGGAAAATAAAAAATAGCTCGAGTAATCCTGTACAATACCAATAGTTTGTTTATTTTGAAATCGCTTGTTTTCGCCGTAATTAACCAAGATTCAAGAACCATTTATAGACATATAATATTATTTTATTCATTTTAAAAATATTTTTTTTCTCTCATTCCGATATTGAGTGAAGCGATATCGGAAGTTGTTCTTAGCGAAGATTATTTTAATAGCACTATTAAAAACGGTATTAAATTTCTTACAAGCTCGGTTACGGAAAATTACAAGGTAACCTGGCAATGCGCAATTTTTTTATCAACTTTTAGACCGCAACAAGTGTAACTTGATCATCTTTTGAGTGTTAATAGGGTTGGCAGTACAATGTTTTATTTACTTATTAAAATTGACTGGAGATTAATATAAATTATGCATTCATATATTTGTTACGATACGTATCCACTCCAACAGATGACTCCAATGAGTTTGATTAGTATATGCCGATTTTATTATTTATCAACATCTTAAGTACCTACTTCTATATCTTCAGATGTTTTAATTTTATATTTAAGAAGTGTATTTAAAAGAAAAATTGTTATAAAACTTCCGATATTGATATTGGTGGTTTTTACTAACAAAGATCTTTAAAGTTTTATTAATTAACTTTTTCCGTTTGTTCAACCCTAATCGCATTGTAAGCGATACTGCGGTCTTAGTGGCCTCAATGGCTGTCGTCGATATTTTGCTTTAATTAATAATTTTTTGTCCTTCTAAACAGATTCCACCGTAAACATGTTACAAAATCGTGAATTTCGTAATATGATCTATTAATATGTGAAGAATTTGCAAGATTTATTTTTATTAATACGCATTAAGTCTATGATTAATCATCGTCAGTTCGTAAAATGTTGTATATTGATTTACCGTTTTTCAACATAGTTGTTGTTCTTTACGGTGAAGTAATTTGATAGTTTTATAATTTATATTAATTATATATATCGCAGTAAAGTAATACAAGAGTATTATTAAAATTTTGATTATGACTATGATAACGAAAAGAACAGTCTACCACAAAAGTATGAATTCAACATTTTAAATCATCTTAACACTTAAAGATTCTATATACAAATATATGTGTGTGTAAAAGAGGACAACACAATGAAATATTAACATATATGTTAGATAAAAGATAAGAAGTGTTAACATACTTTTGCAGTCGACTGTACATTAACAGTAAATATTAATGCTCATTTATCATTCTGTAGAAGCTCATTGAGGTCTCACAACAAACTGCTTTATCAAAATCTGTAGAAGCATGATAGGTCAACAATAAAACAATGAGAATGCACTAGAGATTTACTTATAAATAAAACATCGGTGTATATTGAAAATCGCTTATCTCAAAGATCTATCTAGGCAGTGATATATGAGCCAGCCTGAATTGCAAACTGTCAAGGGTCTACATTGAATATTTTGATTGATAAAACTGTTTGCATCTGATCAGAATATAAATTCATACGTACAATATCATCTGTGCTCATTTATCGTTACACATATTTCATATCATCATAGTTCAAAAAGGGAACATATTCGGTGTAATTTTTTTTCTTTTTTTATTTCCAGCTTATCATAAGAATTAGAATTACATCCATATATTGCGTTGCAGATAAAAAAAAATTCAAGTTGTTCCATTTTTAAAACCGCTTCTATATTCAGGATCTTAGTAAGAATGGTATCTTACAAGCCTTTCGTTTACCATAAACTTTAGAAGGCACTTTCGAAACAGCACTCCAAATGTCAGAATAGGAATTCGTTGTGTATACTGTGTAGGCTTGGCGCCTTGATGTCTGACGCGGATAACTTTTAATACTACACCACTCTAGTTTTTAGTAATAATGAAAGGGTGATATACAATGTTGTTTTATGTTCTTGTAAATGGTATATTTACATTTTAATATATTGTATTATTATTTTTCATAATAACTGAATTTGAATTTTGCTCATTTCCTGGCCATGTAACATTCTCGTTTTGATTTTATTATTTCTTGGCAGTCAATTTTTAAAAGCTCTTATTTATAACTGCTATAAAAATGTAATAGTTACTTTACCTGTTATAATCTATAGTAATATATAAAGCTGAAGAGTTTGTTTGTTTGTTTGTTTGTTTGTTTGAACGCGCTAATCTCAGGATCTACTGGTTCGAATTGAAAAATTCTTTTTTTATTGAATTCACCATGTATCGAGGAAGGCTTTAGGCTACATAACATCACGCTGCGCCTAATAGCAGCGAAGATAT
>DWAJ01001744.1:0-20693 GCA_018238005.1 Eurema mandarina | reverse complement strand
TTATATTTACAATTGTATGTTCTTATTTTTTAAAAAGAGCGACTATCAGAGTTTCTTGCCGGTTCTTCTCTGTAGAAACTGCCTTCCGAACCGGTGGTAAATGTTTTGTAATACCATGACGATTCAAGTGTTACTTTATGTAGCCTAATTGAATAAAGATACTTTTGACTTTGACTTTGACTTATTCCAACTAAATAAGCCATAAAACAATATGTCCAACCTATTGATAATTGTTTTACATAAGAAATTGTTCATCTGTACTTATATTATAAACCCTTTAGCCTAAAACTCTTTAGTTTGTTTAAATAATACATGCAATTTACACTGAAGAACTTTGAAATTTTTTTTTTTAATGAATTAAAAATATTAAATATGAAATCCTTTAGTTAAAAAAATATATAAAACTCTGAATCATAACCAACAACATATCTCTTTTTTTTGTTTCTTAAGTTTCTGAAGTATACATGTCATACCCCTCCATGGCGTCTGTAAATTTTTGATGTCTATCCTTTCTTGTTCTACCATATAAAAAGTTGATAGTGTGGATATGACATGTCAACAACTTACGAATCATTAAAACTATAAGTACTTCTTCTACACAGTGGAAATGACTATTCTTGTATTCGTCCGATTAAGTGAGGTATAAATAGTATAGGTCTTTTAATAATATTGTAATTGGCTATTTTTTATGATTATAATATATAATAAACTGAAGAAATGCTTGAATGTCTTAGTTTGTTACACAATCATTTGGAATTTGGAACATTTTGCATATTGAAATTATTAATTTCTTAATTTATAAATTATTTGTTTTAAATGTATGTAATAATTAAAAAGAATAAGGATGGTAAAGAACAGGCAACCCTTAAAAATATTGAACTTAAAACATGGCAATCAATTGCAATATTGTGAATTAAAAATTTCACTTTAAACTCAATGGTGGCAACACCTCATTGTCATATTAAAATAAATTAAGTTCTTAAGTATATCAATTGAAGTATAATTTAGATAGCATTAACACTTTGTTGTCCTTAATATTGATTATAAATTAGAAAAACTACTCATTAACTTACAGAAAAATGTTGTTTGGTTGAAAAACTTTTGAAAAACACAGACCTCTTTCTACTGTCTATCTTATACAAATAATGTATTTGTTGTTTCTTTGAATATTTTAATAGAGTCTTACTAAAAATCATATCAAATTATTTGAGTATAACAGTGATTTTTAGCTGAGCTAAAGTTAATTACAAATAATATTAACCAAACTGAATCATTGTCATAAAATATATTATTGTACTGAGAAAATATATGTTCAATCAAGTCCCACTTATAACAAGATGATGTTACAAATCATAAACATATATATATAAGGTTCTCTTTATTTTTTGGTTGATTAATAAATTTTATGAAATAATTATCAATTAATTATAATACACACATTTTAATTGTTGGTAATAAACTGAAATATAAATAATTTCAAAATGTATATTTACCTTAGTGCATGTTTCTAAGTCTGGTTTCTTTGGCACTTCCACAACTGAGTCTTCATATCCCTCCGCACCGGGAGGGCAATCCGGAAGCTCCATCTTGATTCACAACACTAAGTTTTTGACCTCAAGGTGATCATAAACTTTTTACTTAAAATTAAAAATCTTCACTGTTCTTGAATCACAAGACTGGAATGAAACAGACAACACCAATGAATAGAAGTTTGAATTGAACTAGTTGTAAACTATTTATGATGAAACATAATGGTTCAACTGATACTTACACAAGTTTTGTTTTAATACTTACATGATATTTGCTGAACTTCACACAATTTGTGTTTTTTGATAACTTCGATTAAGGTATTTATCAATTGACTAAATACATAGTACAAGTACATATATTATCACAATAATTTAATTATTCAATCTTATACATCTCAAACAACCGGTAGAAGTCACTTGCATTAAATAAATTATAACATGATGATTACAAGGACGTTTTATTCATTTATATATACCTAATTTATTGTATGCACGTAAAAAGTTGAAGTTAAAACTTACGAATAAGTAATACTATAAGTAGAAAGAATTAATAGCATTAAAATTATTAGTTTTTTAATAATTAAAAAATGGATAAATACGATATTAATTACATGAGTACCCCAACGTTTAGCTATAATATTATTGTAATATATTTAGACCATAACATATTTTTAACTTTCACAGTAAATTGATTGGCAGATAAGAATAGAAACCTATACCCAATTTTGTTTTTTTTTCAAATATTCATATCAAAACACGTTTTAACACATTTATAATAAAACAAAGTCTTTTAAAACGTAGTAGTTAAATCATACAACTAACCTTTGATAGCAGAAGTTGTTGTGTTATTACTGTACTTCGTCTATGCCATCCTACTCCCTGAAGAAATGCGTTCTATAGGAAAAAGTATTATAATGTTATCTAGATCAATCGTATATAACAATTCATCTGATCATCAGTTGACGATTTTGACGACAAACTTAAATCTTAATCGTTTTGGAATAATTAGGTATGTACCTAGATCATAAACTGATCATTACCTAGATGTTAGTTTTTAGTTTTACTTTTTACCATAAGCTAAAAACCACAGAGAATAATAAAGAATCGAGTAATGCTAAGACATAAGAGTACTGACCTCAGGTGACAACTGACAATATACAATAATAAACATACCACAGACTACCTATGTTGAACTTTGAAATTTAATGATGATCGTCAAATTCAAAGCTGAAGATGGGATTGATTTATTTTTTCTATGTCCATTACATAGATGCATAACACCGAGACGTTCTACAACTTAAGTTAATTTAAGTCTCTATAGTTTGTTTTAACAACAACTGCAACTCCTTACTTATTAATGATCAGTTTCCACATATTTTCTGTTACTTGCAAAATTCCATACTTCTAGGACTAGTTTGATTCCTATGGCAGTATTGAAATATTTTATTTTAATAAAATTTTTAGATATTTATTACTGCATCATAAACTGACTTATCTCTCCAAAGGAATCTTAGAGCATAACACGTATAACGCTTAGAATAATATACGTGTAATAACGCATATCCGCCGTAGCCCGTAACTGTAGGTGAATCCAAAACTGTATAAGTAGGTGTAAAGATAACCCATAATGTTGCTGCTATTAAAAAAATACCTTATAAATGTGGTAAAAATGTTAAAAATTATTACTTGAAACAAAGATTTGTATAGAAAGCTAAAGATTGTAATCTCAGGAGATATATAAAATACAAATATTAATTTAAATTATGATACTTGTCAAATTCGCCATATTTTCACAAGGATAACTTACTTGCGTAAATTAAAGAATGATTTATCTCACAATAGTGACCATGACTCTCAATATATATGGTTATATTATTAATTATAGGTGAACTTAAATACAAAAAAGGACTGATAATGTCATGTTGAGAGCACTTCTAATCGCCCCACGTTTTACTCCGTCAAAATCCTTAGTCCATGGCGATAGGAAAAATTACCTTATTACTACAGAGAAAATTAGTGTTGCAGTGTTAAAATAACTAAGGTAAGTAAGGTCAACTTTAATTATCTTGAAACTGCATCAGTTTACTAAAAAACTGTTGCAAATATTTTTTTAAGTTAAATATGTCTCCAAATTTTTTGTAAAACGTGTCCGAGAGTTAGTGACATGCTGCAAATGAAAAATACATCTTTGGAAGCATAAATTAATTCACCCTCGTCCCGCAAACAGACTATTTTGCGGAACCAACTGCTTTAATTACAGGTCTTTCGTTGTTTTCTGCGTTTTTACTAAATTATTATATAATTCCGTAGTAAATATATTTTTCGACAAAATATTCGAGAGGCTTATCAATGATGTCTCTGCTTTTTCAAATCTTTAATAATTATTTTATAAGATAAAAGCCTTTTCCGTAAACGGCGTGTTTGTTGTTGCAGTGTTTTAATTTTTAGCACATGTTTGCGTTGCACTAACATCATTTTGGCTAGTTGTCTTCGAAGTGTGAATTTCATAGGCTTATTAAAAATATTGTCTGACACCGTGTGCATTGGAGATATCTGTAATTGTACATTTTGGACCTCTTTTTCGAAATAGTCGTTGTAACTGACTGCCAAATATCGCGGCTTCGTGAAAACATGAATATTCGTCTTGGTATCTATATTTTATAAATAAGTTAATAAATAATATGTATTTGCACGTAAAATATATGTACAATATTATCGTGGTCAAATGTTTTATTTATTGTTACTTATTACAAACCGTTTGTGGAATATCGAGCTTTTGAGGCTCGATATCGTGGTCGATACAACTGTGCTTAGCTTCATCCAAGCAAAAAAATATGCAAACTCTGAAATAGAACATATTACCTATAAAAAAATAAATAACATGTTATAAAAAACTACATAAACACTGAATTAAAAAGATATGATCGATATGATAACCCAGAAATATTTTCCTACTTTCGTGGGTACAGCACCTAGTTGCAATTTGCACATGCCGCCTTTAGTTGTATATTTTTCTTTGTCATCAAAATGTTCGGAGCAGATCTTTAGATGGATTGAGACAGATTCAGAGTATTTAGATGGCTTCCAACTGTCTTCTTTGCGATTGCGTCTTATTTTTTCTACCCATAGAGCAGCAGTAACCGGATCAGATGGAAAACTAAAAATACACTAAACTTTATTGAATAATCATACTTAAATTTTCAGATTATTAAGTAATACCCCGCTAATTAGGTATTTAGTAGATAAATATGAGGAGAATAAATATGGTAAGAATATCATTTGTATCATGACGACTTCATAACAGTTTTTTATCTAGTTTAATTAACCGTCATAAATTGGCGAACAAAACTTTTTAAGTATGTAAATGATTTAACTTTTTATGCAGTACCAAGTTTTTGTAAACTATGTATATTGGAAATGTGGTACTATTATTCCTACAGCAGGCAACATTATCTGTCTTTTAAATTTATTTACTATTTATATTTTTGTTTATTAGATGAGTGGTAGCACCCTTTTACAACACAATACGTCATTTTTGAATTGATTTACGCGAGTTCTTTACACTTATCTCGATCGTGAGCACTGCGGCGACGATCGATGTATAGTACGCGTCATTTATGTTTAGCGATTGACGAGAATAGCTGCGCATCGGTAGAATCACGCACGTAAATGTCGTATTGGTGCGAGAAAGACAACACGACTGGGACAACCAATCAACGCTCGCGCACCCGACGATCACGCGCCCCGCGCGCCGCACCGCTACCTTATTTTTGAATTCTGCGAAGGTTTCGTTCAGCGCTAAAGATTCGTGACGCGTACTATAACTTGGACTAAATTCCCTAGGCTAAAATGGCTTCACTTGACACTTCGCGCGCTCATACAGCATACTGCGGTTCCACTACTTTAAAGAACGAAAAAAGGCGCGAGTGTTTAAATAAACTTTTATATGTTTAATTCATTAAAACTACGTATCAGCGTTAGTTTAGGTTTATTTTAGATAGTTTAGGTATATTTAAATATTGTTTGTGTACCCATATTTTTTTTGCATTTACTGTTTAGCATTTTACTATAAATTTAGGTACCGAAGTTTTCCGTATGCGATGATTAGTTGGAAATTTCAACGAGAGTCTACATCATCGAAAAGTTTGGCACAATCTGATTTACCAAAAAGCGTAACAGTACAGAATCCCTTATCCCACTAGTTAAGTACCACTCCGTTGCTATTAACCACATGATGCTGCATCATACATATTTCATGATGAAAATAATGGATCGACACTGCATTTTTTACAAAAAGAAATTCATTTAAAAATATAGCTGTTAAGAGTCATTAAGTGTCTATGGTGTATTAGCAGTGTATTGGTTTTTAGCAATTTTATTGATGCAAATTTATTTATTATCCACTTCCCATTATTTCAAAATTCTCGAAAAACGTACATGATATACTTTTATATCACAAGATTCACGGTCATATATAGTTAATGGTGAACTATAAATTTTTAAGTCTTTTATTTTTTAAATTCCATACTACAATAGTAGTCGGCGAGTTCTTGGTGTGTTTTACGTTCCCCTAGTAATAAACGGAAGAAGATCTATTCCAAGTGATGCGAATAAAAATAAAACGTATTTGTTTATCTAACAACAACGATGATGATTAGAGTAGCATAAGTTAAATAAATCGATAAGTGGTATAACATTTTTAGATATCAACGACGCAGTTTGCGAAAAAAGCAGAAAAAAGTATCCTGCGTATCCTTGTTATATTATAATCTTAATACTTGCCAATTTTTTTACCAAATTTTAGTCAAATCCATTGAAAAGTTTTCTCGTAAAAAAATAATAAATATACCAACGTCTCTTCATACTCATAAACTTTTACATTTATACTAAGACTAGCGACCCGCCCCTGCTTCGCACGGGTGCAACTACAGAATGTCCTCATACACAACACACTCAGCTTTTTCGTCAACACGACAGACGACTCCCGGGCCCGGCCGGCCGCCGGCGCCGCGCCGGTCAGTACTCAGTAATCGCCGCGACGCCGCAACAACTAAGTCCCTGCATTTTAAATTTGTAATATCTTCGGAACTATTTACTTAAATTACATGCTGTAAAAAAGCATATTGATCTTTAATAAATGCACAATTTATTAAAGGTAATTAATTGGATAAAGACTAATGCTGTATAATTTTAAATCAAGTTTCGTAAATTACCATTTACTAGTAAAGGATTAAAAATGGTTATGGTGGATTATCCCTAAGAGATAGACCATATGCCATCGCGGACTTTTTTGTTGAACGTTTTAAGGTGGTCAATACTGTAGTACAATATTTTGGTCTATCTCGTAGGGTGTAGCCAGCGTTTGCAATATAAGCGCAAAAAAAACGTTCTTACTTACGACATCTCAATAGAAACCTCTAAATTATCTGTCTTTCTCTTCTATATTATGCATGTATTATACATATAAACCTTCCTTAAGAAACAATCTATCTATTAAAAAAACTGCATCAAAATCCGTTGGGTAGTTTTAAAGATCTAAGCATACATAGGAACAGACAGACAGCGATAGCGACTTTGTTTTATACTATGTAATGATTTCGTATTATAAAGGTACAAGTAGATTTTATTTTAATACATAATATGCAGTGGTTTGATAATTAATTAATAGTTCATAAACCGCCAAAAATGATTAAAATACTTAACACTGCGCTTTATTAAGCGGTAGGTGTTATTGACAAAGTGCTGAATAAATTTACACTTTTCAAGGCAACGTTATTATAAACCTTAAATTAAAAAAGGCTTCTACGAGTTTGTTATAGAAACTTTACGTAAACTTGTCAGTGACTCAATCATGTAGAGGGCATTCACCGTACGGCGTACACCCAAGTCAATGCTAATAAGTAATATAATAACTAATTACCGGTCGAAGAAGCCTCTGAGCACTGAAGCCTGTATCCACCGAAGCGCGATCAGATTCGCGCACACCATGAATTGGAGCGGACGCATTAGCGTCGCCGTTGCGTTCGGCATTTTACCGCGATTGTTTTTTGTTTTTGCCTATATAAACACTTTCCCTTCGGTAAAAGTTTCGGAACATGGTATACCAATTGAAATAAAGTACTGGGATTCTAAAAGGAGTCCTCTTTCACATATGGTAGACGTTACAAATGAGTTCGGATTAAAAGTACTAGCTGAACATAATTTTTTAAATGACAATAATATTGCGTTTTCACCTTACGGCTTAATAGGAATCTTAGTGGCTTTATATGAAGGAGTAGATGGTGAGTCGTCGTATCAAATTCAACGCAGCATGCAGTTGCCCTGGAATAGAAACATTATGAGGATAGGTTTCAGAGATATACACCGGACTTTGAAGGTAACTCAGCGATTTTCTTAATATTCATGTTGTTATTATTCTTAATATTAGTTTATGTTAAGGCACTTCAATCTACTCTGGCTGTAAGCTTTACCAAATAAACAAGGAAAGGAAGAACACGTCTTTATTTAACGGGTTTTTATTAAGCAGAAATGTACGACAGAATAACTCCAAAACAGCTTTTTTATCCGCTTATGTAATTTACATTTCAGACATATTTCGTTCCTGAGGAAGGGTTTTTAGCCGGATTGGCCCTCAATAATGAAAATGTCACATTCACTAATACTTATAGAGACATTTTAAGATTTTATGGTTTTGATCTGCAAAATGATCCGACACTTCCACCGACTTCAGAATCGAATTATACTGTTAATTCAAATACAACAACAAACACTCCAATAGAAGTTGGTTCTACTACAACAGACAATATTATAAGTGGAGCCGAAAGAACGTCAACAGAATCACCAATTACAATAACCGCATCGACAACCGAAAACCTGCCTTCTACAAGCCAACCTGCCTTAGCTCCAAGTTCTCAATCAACTCAACAATTGGAAATGGATAGTGCACCGCAAGTCGACCCAACGGAAGCACCGTCAACTCAGAGTTCTTCCCCTACCATGGAAACTACGACTGTAACACAAACTACGATAACTAATGAAGTATCCACTATTAATAATGACATTGAATTGTTATCTACTCAACAAATCAATACACAGTCTGACTCTACTATGGAACTGAGCTCTACTCTAATGTCAAGTACGGAGAATCCGAGCACAGTGACTGATCCACAAATGTTTGACGAAATGACTACCACAGTTTCCACCGAACCAGTAAACGATTCAACCCTAGAGACGCTTGAACGGCGGAAAAAGTCTATTGTCGACTTTATATTTACAAGCCCGCCCAACATAGATGATTATGTTTTGTATAGATCGTTTAACATTGGGCCCGAATTGGGAGACACTAATAACAATGGTGACTCTATGTTTTTAGCAAACGGTCTTCGAAATATTCAGGTAATACGATGCAACACTAAACTTTCGCTTTCTTAACTTTGATAATATTTAATTAACAGTAAAAATTAAATTGTCGTAGGTTTCATATATGCAGTACGACACTATTTTAGAGTATGCGTATCTACCTCATTTAGAAGCATCAGCTCTACGCCTTCCTCTAGATAGCGATCGGTATTACTTATTGGTAATACTCCCAGTGCGGCCCGGCAAGGGGGAATTGGAACGTTTACTTGGGCGAATGGCAAGGGAGTCCGATTTGTCTGACGTGTATGAAGCACTGAGACCACGACGCGTGAGGGCTACCGTACCAAGTTACACTGTAAAAGGACATGTTACCCTCACTACAGATTTACAGAAAGTAAGAATTTCTTTGTTAAGGACCTACTTTTACATTTAACTCGACTAAAGCGGAGTCAAATGGAAAGGTTAATAATTTTGAAGTTTATGCTACTGCTGTAGACTGGTTATAATTTTTAAAATTTTCTTGTTTATGATACATAAGCTTATAAAGATAACCGCACTTTAATAATATAAGTATGTATGTTGAAACTTGATGAAGAATTATTTTCTTCCAAAGTACTTTACGAATGAAATCGAACTCTTGAGTTTCTTTTATTTATTTTTTGTGAATAATAAGATCAGTATAACAAAAGTATGTTATTGTTTTAGCTAGGAATTCGCGACGTGTTCGAGCCTCGTCAAAGAGATTTCACACCTATGACGAGGCAACTGGGTGTTTATGTACGAAGTATTGAGCAGGCCGTGTCTGTCACCATACGAAAATACCAGCCAGATGAAGTAAAAAGTATGTTTTTTTTTGAGAATCTAAAATTTTTATCTGAACTATTTTTGCCGTAAATCTCGCCGTTTAGTTGAAAAAAGCGCAAACCCGTTCTTTGCAAACTAAAAATTTTTGCAAGAGAGGAATTAACAAGGACTTTTCACAATTAATTTTAATTGTATTCTGAACATTAATAGAAATGTTTTGCTCTATAAGACCTAAACTCTATTTTAAGGACTAATTTAATTGGACTATCTACACTTTATTTTGGTTTGTCAATACATTTATAATTCCATTCGTCACGGAGGAGCAGTTATAACAATTCACCTTAAACCTACGCATAAGTAACTTCGTTTAACAAGTCGAAGTCATGCGCTAACGACCACCGTCATCCTTGAGACCGTTCACAGTTCTCACGCTTCGTCCTGGGTCGACTAAACTTTTGTTTATCGGATATAATTTTGCACTAAAACACTTTTTTATAAGTTATATATTACTTGCAGTGCCCCGCAGTTTACCCACGTCGTTCCCGTTCCCGGAACAATATCGATATTCAAACTATCTTAAGTGTTAATCCAATCGCCTATCTACATACCAAATTTCAACTTGATCGGTCCAGCAGTTTTTGCATGAAGTATTCGAGAAACCCGACTTTGTTTCATTTCTATAGATTATAAAGATTTGTCCCTTGAAATAGGTTGTAAATCTTTTGTACCAGTCTCACATATTTATAAGCCGTTATAAAAAGGCAATGTGTAACGCGACAATTAATTTACTACACTCGACATTATTTTCTGGTTTAGAGTTAAGATAATGATTATTACCAAGTGTGCAAATCCGTGGCGTTAAAGTATGAACGTACGTATTCCATTGTCTATGAGTGCCGATGTCGCAACGCGGCGACACGCGCATTTGAGTCTATTGATGCGCCGTGTTCGCTGCGTTGATTTACATAGGTATCGGCAATAATTAGGTAAACAGTTCGTTGCACATACATGATTACCTAAATCGAGATAAAATTGATGATCTCTCGATAAATTTACTGTTCCATTACATAAACTGGGAAAATATTTCGAGATGATTGTTTCCTGTCAATGGGAAATAATGATTCGACTATTTTGTTTCAATTTCAACGGTTCGCTGCATTTGCAAAGGCACCAAGGACGCATTTTTTATACGTAGTAACGATCTTGATTAATTTAGATTATGTATGCTCTATTAACGTTAATAACAGTAATTAGATCTATGATTTCTATGATTATTATGATATATTATGCGCTTAATCATTATTTCAGAATATGTCTCAAAGAGAAATCCTGTTGTATTTTCTGCTACGTACCCGTTCCTTTACTTTGTGATGGATTCCAACATACATGTGGCGCTAATGGCAGGCAAGATGGTTGACCCATTAAATACAAGAATATTATAAATAAATATATCTATTATTAAAATAAATGTTTTGTTTTGTGAAAAAAAAATAGTTCTATGTGTATTAGAGTTTAGAACAACGGTCAGCAACAGGCGGACCGCGGTCCGTTTGCGGACCGCGAAAGGTTGAACCTCGGACCGCCAGGCCTAACCTTGCGTTTTTTAGAGGATGCAATTTTATTTTTTTGATGTGTAGGGGTCAGTGTAAAGCTAAAACCAAGTTTGTGGGGTCACCACCCTTGTCCCACGGCCGTATATACGATATATCTCTTAAACTATTTGATAAAAAATATTGTTAACATTTTTTGTTGCAAATTAAATTCTCTACAATTTTGGTCCAGTAACTTTCTATCGTAGAACTATAAATAAATAAGCTATAAACGAAAATCTTCAGAAATTCGAGAAAAAAAATTTTTTCGAAGTAACATTTTTTTATCATTTTACGAAAAAAATATCTGACCATTTTTGTAGATCGTTTTTTGAAGAACAACTTTTATTCGCATAATTTTTTCATTATTGGGCTACAGTTAGGGTTTTATAGGGCTCCGAAGTGAGTATTATTTTTCAGTACACTTAACTATACCTATATTATACGTATGTAGCTGTTTTTTCAAAAATGATTTTTTTGAAAAACAAATATCGTTCGAGATTAATGGACACTCACTTAAGAAGACACTCTTCGAATTAGCTGTTCTTCACGAGAACCAAACTTTAAAAACAATACCGATGCAATTTTTCACACTACTTTTAGGTAATTAGGTAAATAGCTGTACTTATTATTGTCAGTTGTTTTTTTTCTGGACCTTTTAAAAATTTTCGAGCAATATCCGGACCCTACTTAAAACTACTTGCCGACCCCTGGTTTAGAAGTTTCACTGAAAAGTGTACGAAACGGAATACTTAGTGGTTTTTTTGTCAGTAATTGGTAAAGTCCGACAAATCCCCGATTTTTTTCCCAAGACCCAGAAATCCACCTATGAAGACCATAATGAATTTTACTATAAAGAAAATGGTTCCGAAGTGTATGTCTTTTAGTTTTCTCATGTCAGTCCGTACTCGAACTACAGCCCTAACAATAAGGGCTCAAATAAATCTTTCCATGGAATTATGTGAATGTATTACGTCGATAAGGGCTAAAGTAAAATCATGAAAAAATCGGTTGCTGGCCCCCTACACGTAGTGACAATGATTCTTACTATGAGTCTTTCATTTAATAATCAATAATCTCAAAAAGCTTAATGGGTAAATAGAAATCATAATGAAAAAATACAAATACGAAATAGTACCATCTGTCGGCAAGATGTGGAAATAATGTATTTCCACTTAACATATCTCTCAAAATATCTCAGTTTTGTTAAAGCATGTTTTTCAATGTACAAATAGTACAGGTTCCGGAACATTACAAGCAAGTAAAGTACAAAATTTACACCATAATTGCAGGCACAGCTAGTTTCATGATAACCAGTAGACCCATATCAAAAACAGAGACTGAAGATGAAGAGGCTCTATATTACTAGGACAATTGAATAAAGACCATCTCTCCCAAAAACATTCTACAATCACACCTTATGCCAATATATGGTCCAAGCAAAAGCAGATTTTTCTTTTATTCATTGCTAGTTTAGAGAAATTCAAATAAAACAAATCATGTGTAGTTTTAGGTTATTTAATTACACTTCTCACTTAGCTCTCTTGGATTTGATCTTTCTTAAGTAGAACTCGAGTTCCTTGCCCTCCAGTACGTATCCATCAGCCCTTCCACACTGGCCGGGTCGGCTGGCTACACATGCTGTAAATATTGAATGAACATATCAATATACAAAATCCGAGAATAATTAAAAGAAACATAAATTATTAATTTGTCAGAGTAACTATGACAGAAAGATCATACAACTGCAAAACAGTTCCCAAAACAGTCACTGTTTATGCTGCAGCCTCAATACTTCTCGATTTCATCATCAAATATCTTAGTTAATAATCTGATTAAGAATTACAATCCAGAATGTGAAAAAGAAATTGCTCATTTTTATTACACAAATTGCATGGTGGCAATTAAATTTAATAAGGAATCTTACCCAATAAGCGTCCAGTGTGGAATTGCTCTTCTAGAGCAGCTTCAACTTTGGAAAGGCGCTGCCTTGACAAGTACTTCTTTGCGGTCTTCTTACTTCTTTTCTTATTGATAATGGCTTCTTCAGCTTCAGTCTAGAAAATGCATGATTAAAGATGCCTAATTAAATATGTATATAACATTTACATTTCATATTCATATTGGTCAGTTATTTTCATTCAAATCATAGATCATCATTTGACACGCAATATGTATCATCATAAACACTTATTAGTGACTTCAATTCATAATTGTTAAATCAGGTTATATAGTCAGTACTACATATAAAACTAAGGAACTTATTACCTTATCTACAAAACATTCTACATAGATAATTAAAATTAACTTTAAATACACAGTTTAATTTTCACATTCTCAGACACACACAAAACATACTAATTATGTGCTTTATATTCAATATGTACTTATTTTAGTAATCAAACCAATCGGTCATGAGAACTAGTGTACATATAATTTGTACTAATACACTTACTATATCAGTATTCGAAATGAACTTACCAGCTTGGCACCCTTCTTTCTTCCAAGAGGGAGAAGGTAGTGGGATTCATACCACTGCCTGAATGGTGTCGCATCAACCACAACAATAGCATTCTTGACCAAGGTCTTTGTTCGCACCAACTCATTGTTAGATGCATTGTACACTACATCGATGATACGGGACTTGCGAGTGGCACCTGAAATCCATATAAACTCATAAGTATTTCCGACAAAATTAAAATTTCATTAGAATTTAGAAGTATATAGATAAATTGCAATGATTTAGTAATTAGAATTAAACAGTAATTTGATTTCAAAACACTTACATTCAGAACCCCAAGCAAAGTTTCCAGTATCCAGACGCAGAGCACGGTACTTGGTATTACCACCTCGAGAACGCACCGAATGGATACGTTGAGGCCCAAGCTAAAAATAAAATAAATGTAAGCATTCACATAAAATTAAAATATATTAAAGAGGTTATGTTATGTACACGTTCTTACTTTAGTGTTTGCAGCCGGGCGACCTAACTCATACTTCCTCTTCTTGCGGATTGGGGCGCGTTTGCCCCCTGTAGCTCGTCTTTTATGCCAGTGATCACGGCTGATACCTAGATGAATAAATTTAAGTCACAAACTTAGAAAATCTTTCATCAATAGAAATCAAAACACTTCACAATATAATTATTATCTAGCACAAAAATACTCTTAAAAACACTTGAACATAATAAAGATTAAAACTTTAGAAAATATGATTACGGTATTAAAATATTCACAGGCGGGATAATATTTGATTTAATTTCGCAATAAAACATTGTACTCACCCATCTTGTCTGGGTCAGAAAGAAAAGAATTGTCAAAAGGAACTTTGAAGTTTGATTGAGAAAACTCTACAATCAGTGGTTTGACTTTGTACCATAGTCTATATTTTTGACAGAATTGTTTTTGGGATTCTTTTTGGTTCGGAATCCAAGGCCTTTAAGCTATAAAATAACAGTTCAAAATGTTACTTAATTATATATACGATTGCAGTTACTTAAGAACTTTCACTTTTTTTTAGATTTTATACACCTTCCAGTTATTGACAAAAAAAACCGGTAACCTGTGCTGTATTTTTACTTGTATTATCTTTATTTAACAGTTGGTTTATCTGTGGTGAGTTCGTAGTCTGTAGTCTGTACTCTGTAAGTCAGCTTCTGCTTTGCTAATTGCTTCCTAGTCGAGTTTTAGATTTGGTTACCCCGAAATAAGTTTATTTTTTCTATTGATGATAGTATTGCTAATAACAACTTTTTTTAATTTCATAACAAAACCATGATCTAATAAAGACTTGAATAATATAGACATAAATCCAGATATAACTGCAATAAGTTTTATTTGACATCAATACGAAAACCAGGTTAAATACAATGTCGACTGATTTTTATATTAGATACTATGTGGGCCACAAAGGCAAGTTTGGTCATGAGTTTTTGGAGTTTGAATTCAGACCCGACGGTAAACTGCGATATGCCAATAATTCAAATTACAAAAATGATACAATGATCCGGAAGGAGGCATACGTGCACCCTTGTGTTATGGAAGAATTAAAGCGTGTTATCGTTGACTCTGAAATAATGCATGAGGATGATCGACTTTGGCCACAACCAGACCGTGTCGGGAGACAGGTTTGTTATTTAAATATTACAAACTGACAAACATAGAATTTCGTTACTTAAGAATCAAATAAACATTGATTGCAACATTAATTTGTATGTTAGTGTTAAATTCATAAACCAAATATTAATACAACATCAAATACTATATGTTTACAATATGATAGCTACTTATTGAAGTACATGTACAATATACTGATGTATTTTTTTCGAATCTATATTATGTGTTAACAGTGTTGTCTATGCAGGCTTTCAAGATACTATTAATGTTTTCTCTTGTATGGAGCATTTATTTTATATTTATTCAAATCAAATTATTGATTTAACAATGAACAGATAATGCAACAAATATATCAATGTGACAAAAAAATAATGATCACAATAATAAATTTTTTTAATAGTAATATAAAAAAGGAATGTTCAACTCATATTAATTTTCTTTTTACTTTCAGGAGCTCGAAATAGTCATTGGAGAAGAACATATTTCTTTTACTACTTCCAAAACTGGTTCCCTAGTAGATGTTAACCAATCCCGTGATCCAGAGGGTCTGCGTTGCTTCTATTACTTGGTCCAAGATCTGAAATGCCTTGTCTTCTCACTTATTGGATTGCATTTCAAAATTAAACCAATATAGTTGTAAATTTTATTAAGCTACATAAAATAATATTTTGCATCCATCTTGTTTTATTTACTATTTTTTTATTAGTCATACAGACATCTAAACTCTTGTTAAAGGTGTATGTATTTATAAAATGTATTGTGGATTCACTCTGTTGCAATTGATGTTTTAAATTGCAATTTTAGTAACTTTAAATATAATAACAAATGTGTAAAGATCTTTATAAAAATTTTACATAGATGATTTAATACTATACCTAAGTAAAAGAAATAGAGTATTTGACATACCCTATTGGTCTATTAAATGTTGGTGACAATAAATTCATTACATTATAGCTAAATCAAAGTTGTATACACGATTAAGAGCAGCACATGTTAATATAAGTAGTTTAATGTAATTTTACCTGTGTATTTCTATTGTGTAAGCCTCTCAGTGTATCTAAAATAAATAAATAAAATCCTAGTGTATGCACTATGCATACAGATGTCTGAAGGACAAATTTTATTAACTATACTAATAGTATTAAAAGGAAAGATTCAATTATTTGTAAACATAAATTTAACTCTAAAACTATTAATCGGATCATAAAACTGCATTTATATTAAAATGTTTTTTTTTCTATTTTACTCTGAACGCATTATTTTGCACATAATACCCTACAAAATTATAATAAAAATATTTTAAGATTTTTTGTTTATTTATTGTTAATGAGTTTACGTATAAAGGAACGTATGTTACTGTATTTATTTATGTTTATAGTATAGCTTTGCGCGTTGCGCGCGCATCGCATCTGCCCGACTATGGCGGACGGACAGTAAAGTATGGTTGAAGTCTTTTTTAAATCAGAAAGTATCGACTTTAGCCAATGGCATAATCCGGGTTTTCTGTAAAAATTGTACATTGTAAATAGTCCTGTGTACATATAGTAATTATATTTGTGGTCGTTTTGTTTAGAAATTGTGTGAATAGTGTATTATTTTGAGTGTTTATTGAATTCAGTTCTCGACGCCGACAAATCCCTAGCCAGTGTGTAATACATTGGCTTATAATATAAAACACAAAAATAAGTGATATTACACCGCTTTTATGCTGTTTACAAGCGTAATTGTCATTTGTCTTTGTTCCTAAATTCTTGAAAAAAGCCATTGCAGTTTCTGCAATATTTTGGTTTCCTTTAGCGGCTGTCATCGTGCTTCGATAAAACTAGTAGCTGTCATTACAAAGACAAAAAGACTATTATAGTCTCTAAATGGCTTCAAATTAGTATAACGCTAGCCGCATGTAGTATGTTTTATGATGTAAAGCGTAAAATATTAAAATAGATCGATTAATATTAACCGTAGTCGTATAATACAGAGATTGTGATTATTTGTTTACGGTTGTGAGGTATTGAAGCATTGTGAAACTGAATGCTTGAACCTCACGATAACCCAATGAAGTGGCCAGGCACAGGCGGTGAAGACGAGGCTGGAGAAGGAGTAATACAAACGGCGCGAGTTGCCCAGAACCGCGCTCAAGATGATGCTGCTGTTCACTATGTGTTTCAGCGTGAAAGCCAAGAGGCAGAGCTATCGTCTCTAGCATCCAAACAGCGCTGGGCTGTCGGCGATGATAATATTGCTGAGGTAAGTGTATTTTATGATAAAACAATTCCTTACTAATATTTTTTTACAAGGGAATCGAATTGTAATATTGAAGTTGATTTTATACCAACAATATCCTGGAATTAATGTTAACAAATATAAATCTGTTAAACTTAAAGACAATGTTTTGATGTATAATTTTGCATTATTAGCTTTAAAATTTTGGTATAACACATTTTTATTGATTTTTGTTCACATTTTTTTCATAATAGTAAATATAAATATTTACCACCACTAGCTTTTTGTCTGTAGATTTATACATTAAGTATATTCACTTCAAAATAACCTTTGTAACTGACAATGTAGTTTTGCAAAAAAAATTTAGTTTAATTGTTATGGATGAATTAAAAACGAAAATGAAATTAAGCTACCTAATTTTAATTGTGTAACTACCTTTTTGCAAGAATCTCAAATGTTTTTTAAAGGTTGTTATTCTTATTGTTAAAACTGTAGACTAACTGCTAGACTGGTTTTATTATTCACTAGAATGTCTATTTCAAATAAATATAACATCAAACAGAATATTCTTAAAGGATTAATATTATTTATACATAAATAAATATATATTTTGACACACATTGATATTTTTTATTATAATTAATTGTAACATACTACTATTATCTTTATTTTATTTAAAATATATTTTAATTAATTTCAGAATCAAGATAAATGGAAACATCCATCTCCAATGGTGATGAATAATATGCAACAGCAAGGTCAGATGGTGCCTTTGAAGAATTCACAGGGTACTCCCCAGCAATATATCAATCAAAATATTGCATCATCAGTTGGACCACTGGCTATGAACCCATCGGTAATTGGAAGTCATCCTCATTTAACCACAAATATGGTTCACACCCAGATGGCTCCACTTCAGAATCCAGCTCTAGGTAGTAATCTGGCACTACAGAATAGCGCAATGATGCTTCCTGCCCTTCAAGGCATGCAAAATGCACCTCAATTAGGACAGCAAGGATTGTATGATATGCACCAGCATCATGGAAATCCTATGCAAGCAATGAATGGTATTGGAAAAACAGCTGAGCACATGATGTATTTAAGTCAGGCTGGCATGTTAGCTCCTGGGACAAACCAGTTTTTACAACAAGGGCAAAATCAATTGGGATTAACTCCAATACCTGCTGTTAGAAATCAGGTAAGTGATTTTATTTATAAAGTATAAATTGTGTTACAGCCTAAATGATATATTTGAAATAAATGTAGGTACTAAATGTAGTAAACAGCTATTAGATCTCCCTATTAACAAAAGTTTGATTAATAGCCAATAAATGAAAGTGACTTATTTAATTTCCTATATTATTTTAACTTTAAAAACCTCACAACAGATCTTAAATAAACATAAGTTTTTTGACTTTAAATAAACTTACCTTAGGGCCCAACTTTAAGAATACTATTTCAAACAGAACTTCAGAAAGCAACATTGAAATGTTATTGTGTTTAAACCAATGTTGGTTAATGTAATTAAATTATAGCCTATATATTGACTTTTTAAACAAATGGTGTTTTGATCACATTATCACAAATTCAGTTTATTAAATGACCATGATTTATTATTATTCACTAAGCAATAAACAATTCTTGTTTCGTCATAATATGATGAATGTTTAGTATATTATACTAAACACTGTTAATCAATAATATCCTATGAAGGAATAAACCAATTTTCATTCAAACTTGATATCGATTCAAAAACATATTTTTACAGTCATAGGATGAAAATAATAGAGTATTTTCCATTGCCTATAATATTATATTCAGAGATTAGAGATGAAGTATTTATTATAATTAAAGTAACAGACTGGTAAACAGTGGGGTTTTAGTCGGTAAAAGTCCGACATAACCCGTGGTCCTTTCCCCAAGCTCCATGGGTATTTTATGATGATTTCCCCACTATATAAAAAAAGGATATATTATAGAACTATAGAGCCCATATACAGCAATGTTTTTGTACTGTCACAATTACAAAACAATCATGAATCAGATTTTTATTTCCATGGAGATTATTATTATCCCTTTAAAGTTGGATGTACAAAAAATGACAGCACTCATTCACACAAAAAAGGAATACTGGGTTAAGTTTGATCAGACTCCCATTCCATGGGTGCATGGTGTAAATAAGGTCATTAAACAAAAGTAAATTCTCATCTACATAAAAAACACAGGAGTCATACAAACACAATTTTATTTTCAATTGATTACAAAAAATGAAGAGCTACTTATTTGACTGCATTTTCATTATTATATGTTTGCTTTCCTAGAACATTCAAATGGATAAACTATCTTTAAAGATTCCCTTTTTTATTTGGAAGCTTCTCCTATGATTCTCATATTAATTTCACCCATTTCTGATACTGGCAACGAAAAAAATCCCTATGGGTCTTGTACTTGCAATAAATATGTGTGCATAGTCTCCCACACATGGTTTAACATTCAAAATGTGAAGTATTCCACACATGCAATTTTTTTTCGACTTTTTCTGTACTTTACTACTACTTTTTCTGTATAAGAACATATTAGTAATCCATCTTGATTTTCACCATTCTAGGGCAAAAATCCCCTATACGAGATATTCGAAATATCTACTCGTATATTATTCAGTCATTCAGGAAGTGATCTCTGTTTTAATGAAGGTCCAAAAGCAGCCCGGCTGGCCGGCTGGTGATCTTTTAGTTTACTCATAAATGGGCGGCATCTGTTGAGAGTAAGGGTGAGGCTTTAGCCGTAAGCTTGGACTTAGCGAAAGCCTTCAATCGAGTTTGGCACAATGCGCTCCTCTCGAAGCTTCCTTCTTACGGGCTTCCCGCGAAATTGTGCCAGTGGGTAACCAGTTTTCTTGCGATGCATTAAGGTCGTTGTCGACGGATTTTGCTCTGATTCCAAACCCGTAAATGCTGGTGTCCCTCAAGGCTGCGTCTTGTCTCCCACTCTGTTCCTTCTGCATATCAATGACATCCTGCAATTTGGCAGTATTCATTGCTATGCAGATGACAGTACTGGTGATGCATTATATACCG
>DWAJ01001743.1:0-20694 GCA_018238005.1 Eurema mandarina | reverse complement strand
ATCAAACGAAAAAAAAATCGAATTTCTATTCTCAACTTTACAAAACGTACACTACATTTACTTGATAATTAAAATCACTTTAGACAGACAAAACCACGGTCCTTAACTAGTCAAGTCATAACTTTTCAAACCTAACGGTCAACTGACGTCACGTCCATCACGTGATAGGGATCATCGCGGATGTGTCAGAGGTCTTTTGATCTTTCAACTATGAATGCCTTCCCATTGTACCGCGATAATGTACTTGCGTTATCCGTTTGAAGGTTAATGATAAATTATTTTTATTGACTTGGAATTAATAGGTTTTTGTGGTTACGATGCGTGGTTTCGAAAGACCTTTCTTAGATTTAATTTATGTGTGGATTATATAAAGAAGATAGTGTTTGTAATTTATCCGTTACTAGCTGTTGCTCGCGACTTCGTCCCCGTCGATTTGTTTTTCTTCGTTATTTCTTCGCTTCTATTAGTCGCAGCGTGTTATGTAGCCTAAAGCCTTCCTCGATAAATTGTCTATTCATTAAAAAAAAATTCAAATCGAACCAGTAGTTCCTGAGATTAGCGCGTACAAACAAACGAACAAACAAACTAACTCTTCAGCTTCATATATTAGTAAGTATTGATTTATTGTCGAAGTTCTGCTTAGTCCGTTGTTTCAAAGATTTAAGCATACATAGGGACAGACAAGAAAATAGCGACATACTATGTGTCATCTGACAAATTCCATTAAAATTAATCTTACAGGTTGCGTAAAAGTGTAACAGACAGACACAAGTTTCAGATATTAATACAAACAATAGCCATGTGTCCAAATCGCGTTAATGGAGCGAAGGCGTCACCTCGTTCTATATACAATGACATAACACCACCTACAATGCATTTCGTCCGATATTACAAGCCAATAAATATGCTAATAAAGGCCTACTTTGATCGATCTTTTGACTATTGTAGAGTAAACGATTTAATTTTAAGTTTATTACACGTTAACATTCATTATTATTAAATAAATAGCGGACCCGTGCCCACTTCGTTGGGCATGATTTTTGTATAGACTATGATACTAAGCAATAATGTGGCTATCTATTGGTGAAAGAATTTTTAAAATCGGTTCAGATCCCCAGATTACCCCTTACAATTTAACAATCACACAAACTTTACTTCTTTATATATTAGTATAGATAATGAATATACCCAAATATATCTTAACTAACGCTACTAATATACATTTCTAATATAAAAGTATAGTGATGTGAAAATAGTATTATTAATATTGTTTATGACAATTTTAAAATACCCAAGTAAGAACATATTATATTTGAAGTTTTCATTAACAAAGCTTGCTTCACGGCTACGGCATCGATTCAGCCATACATAACTTATATAAATCTTTTGTAGTCAAATGCTTTGAAAATATAAAAGGTATAATAATATGATTGCCCTATTTCGTAAAATTTTCCCTTTATTTTTTTGAGTTAATGACTACGAACTAAAAATTTCGTAATTTAAGCAGGGTACAAAAAATAAGTAAACTAGTACAGTTTACTTATTTTTATAGTTTAGAAACATGTTTAAGCCCCGATCTAAGATAAAATTACGCTGTTTTTTTATAAAAAATTGTACCCACTTCTTATTACACTGAGGACATTCGTAATCAATTATTCACAACGAGTGATGTCATAAACGGAAGATATGAAGCTCTTTAACTAGTATTTGACCCCATTTTTAACTCCCATATATCCCATGTTACATGTTTTGGGTACGACATACGTATCATGATCTAATTTATCATGTATATGTTATTTCTGACTGTTGTTTTATCAAAATACGAGTACTATTGATATTTTAATATTTGAATCTATGTATGAATTGTATTACCATTAAATGACTAAAGTGCAATTGATAAATGTTATCATAAAAAAAGAAAATTTCGTTTAAATTTATCTTTCTAATTACAATAATACTAAGGAACAAATTACACTTACCTAATAAGAATAAAATATTTTACTTCAAATAACTCCAACACAGTATATCTATATGCAAGTATATATGTATATAAGCTATACTTATTAATAACGCCTTAAGACGATTAAATAACTATCTATACTTTGCGAAGCAATAACTTAACAGATCCTTTTTTGAAACGAAATCGTTTTTATCATAAAAATATTGTTATAATTAGTGTTATAGTATGGTGGTTTTACGTATGGTTGCCTGAAATAAATCGCTTAAAGCAATAAAATGACCATACACATCGAAGTCAACTTAATAAATAATTTATACAATAAATAAAAACAATATATTACATATTTTATCAATCAAAAAATACACGCAGAAAACAAAAAAAGCCTCACAAAAAACAACAAAAACCGGTCTCAAAAACTGCATCAAATAATCAGAACAGGCAAAAAGTATGCAAAATATGGAATGTGGATCGAATTCTTTGTTAACACATCAATTTATACGAAACCAATCGATTCGAGTTCAATAAAAATATTATTGATAATGAAATGAATGAATTGGGTCGAGCATATGTTTACTATATAGCTTCATGAATCATATTTATATCTAGGACACATAAGGCGTTTTGGAACGAGGAGATTTGTTACAACAGGTCCTTTTTAAGGCCTTAGTGGGATCACTGCACGTTTTTTGACGGGTAATCTACACTAATATTATAAGTAGGAAATATTTGTATTTTTGTATGTAACGAATTAACTCAAAAAGTACTGGGGCGATTTTAATAATTCTTTTTTCACTAGAGAGCTACATTATTACGAGCCGCTAGTGTTTCTATAAATTACGAATGACATATGATGTCTATGTAATTTGCTATGATTTTCGATTCGAGAACTTTCTAGAAAACTGTAATGTCAATGTCAGTTGACTATTACCCGTCAAAAAACGGACTTAGTTAATCTCCTTATGTGTACTAGTATTCGATCGACATTCGCTATAATAGTCGTGTCGTGCCTGCTATTTGATTGAGTCCCTGAGGCACGGACGAGTGGGTCGACCAAAGAGATCGTATTTTATTGAACACCACGCTAGGCCACGCTGCAGTTCGCGGCCCTTCTTCTGGCAGTCCTGTTAAAAAGTTAGTACTGAAGTTCTAAATTTAAAAAGACATGTGTTCTACATTTCAAAATCGTCCAAAAAGTTTGTATTAAAAAAAATAAGACACATATGTCAATTATAAAGAGGTTTGTGCGTATTAAAAACTCCTTGGTTAAAATTTACTTCGTACTAGTGACAAATTCTTACGGCTTTACTTTTGATGAAATGGAACAAAAACGTTCGAAATTTAAATTCCTATATTGAATGATTCTATTGGATATTGGAAACTTTCATTTTACAAAAAAAAACAATTTTCATGTTAAGGAATGTGAACTGTATAAGTAGAAGCTTTCGTAATCATAAATTATCATATCGGTCTTATGACGGTAGTAAATGACTGGCGGTCGAAACAACATGTCGCATGGGACATTAACGTTTGCTGATTGAAGTGTAAAATGAACTCGAAGTGACGTTTGTGTATATTACTTTATGGCTCAAACTAATATTCGATTGCAAGACCAATAAGGAATTGTAGGTGTAACAGCTCATAAAATATCAGTACCGAACTACACAATTAAATTGCAAATTTTCTCTACGACAATGCACCCTTTAATTATTTAGTATAGATCTTCTAAAAGTCAGAAAAATATTCTATAACTAAATATTTTAAGCCAGATGACAAGGAGACGTGTTCATCTATTGTATTGCATTAAAGGAATCTTAAGGTAACAGTTCGAAGCTTCAAGTCTTAGCGATCTAGCAAATGATGTCAGAAACAGTTCTACGTAGGAATGACCCTCTTTCGGTAATATAATGAATTGGATATAGTACGGTCGGCCAGCCGTCTGCGCGGGAAGTGTTGCGAAACTTGCGACCTGTCTCAACCGGTCTGTAACCTACGTACATCCGGCGTGTAGGCGCACTGTCTATTCGGAATCCTTGATGTACAACTTGAATGAACGAACGAATGACGGCAATGAAAGAGGAGTGGGATGAAGAAACAAACTTCCTGGCACATTCTTCAGACAAATTAAAAGAAAAAAAATGGCAGAAACGTCAGTTCGAACCCTGATGAGCATTTCGTTCTATTTGCGTATTAATAATGTAATTAGACTGGTTTCTTACCTGATAAAGGCACATGGTTCTCATGTGAATGTCTAGCGCGATGTCCGAAAGGGCTTCGTAAAGATTTGGGGCTTAGGAAGAATCTTCTTCTCGTGTGTGGTGGGGTGGGACAGCTCTGTGCTAGGGTTGACTTGGGCGGTTTGGGGAGACGTAACGGACTCTGCCATTCAGGCTCAACCCTTTGAGGAGAAGGAGTGTACCGCTCCATGACTTTCCGCTGGTTCTTTCTCGCGCAAATAGGGCAGGCTTCGTTCCTAAACATGCAAGCGTAGCACCGCTCATGTCCGCACGTGTCAATCAACTTTCTCTTCTTGCCTTTATCAAAGGGCATGTTACAACTCGGACATGTTGTTCCCCCGGTTTCGCTGTCCAGCAGTTGCCGTAACGCAGCGAGATCTGAAAGGATAAATTTCATTACTAAATGTACTTGTCAATTGTTACTCAACGCTGTGCTGGTACTAATTAAGCAATCGTGGTTGGTTCGGATTTATTTATTAGTAGGTCTATTGGACTATTCTAGGACTGATGTAGTTTAGTTTTGAAAGGCGGTTGAAGGTATATGATGTTTGAATTACCTAAGATTTTTTGAACATTTCAATATATCTTCATTTATGTTTGCTGTTTGTGCAATGAATGAAAATTATATTTCATGTAAATATTTAAGTACGGAACTCAATAAATCCCAACATAAAAGGTTAAAGTTTCGAATAAATAAACATGACGGTTTAATATTTAAATCGTACTAATTAACAGTGTACAGCAAATAAATAACTGATATTCGTTTACAGCTTAATAAAGACGATACCTTTCACTGAGAATAATTTAACTTTTGGCATTCGGGACTTGATTCAACTGGTACTAATTAAAAGAGCCATCCAATGTACGTCAAGGCAAAATGTCTTTGTAAATTTGATTGGGCTTTTGACAATGATATTGTATATTATATGTTCTTTATTACTAATATCTTGTCTTGTATATAAAAATGAATGCCCAATGTGTTGCTTAGTGCATAAATTGTATACAGCTTAAACAATTTCCTATGCTTTTTTTTAGAATATTCCTTGGAGTAGTAACAAGAGAAAAAGATTAAGGTTACAGGAAGGACCAGCTAGTATCATGAGAAATATCAGGGAACAACACAGAACACCTAAACTTAACGGAATAACGGGCGATTGACTGAACCGATGTCTATGTAATCTACCGAAGAGAACCTATAATATCATGCAATACGATTAACATATATCGCGAATTTTTTCTCTCAAAGAATGAAGGTACTAAATACTTGTAAAATTACTACATTTCTTTACATTAAAAACGATTTAATTAGCCGCTTACTGTCAGTCCACTGTTTAAAAAACGCAATGCAATTTTGTACCACGGGCATGATTTATTACATATCTTATGGTTATGTTCAGAGCAGTTTTGTAAACAAAATTTTGCATAATCATTCAATACCAGTTTGCGAGCTTTCCATTTTTGACCTTTGCAAAATAAAATACATTTCATACAAACTGCTAATTTGAGATCGATTCCTGAAAGTGGTCTTTATTCATTCATTCGTTCATTATGTAATGATAACGATGGTGTTGTGTCATCGCGTTTGGCCGGAATTGGTAATTTTTTTTTAACTTGTCACGTCATAAGGTTTTTGAATGCATAAAATTCATTTTTCTTATTGATAGGAGTGTATGAAATTTAATAATGATGTTGATTTATAATAGATAACACATTTCCTAATCACTATTTTTTCGATTTTCGATATATTTCTTACTAGGCAATTCAGTAATTTCTAGAAAAAATTTAGTAAAATTATAGTTTTTTAGAAGAGAAAAATTACTCTATTAAATAGTTATCACATAAACATTTATCGTGTCAAAGTTTAACTGCGATGCGCGTATAGGCAATGCCTTGGCTCATTAAAGACGAGTAATAAAAATTGGTTACGCTTTTTAGCCTATGAGTTATTACAGTAGTAGCAGTGGCATTATCTTGTGTAAATATGATAAAGAGCGGTATTTCTAACATAAGACTCATCGAGAAAGAAAGGTAATTTAATTTAGCTTATGAAACTTTTCAAAGTCAAATGAATACTGAAAAATCTTTTAAAACATAATGAAAAAATAATACTTCTGTACATTCGATAAAAATGACTTGCATGAATCTTTTTTAAACAAAGGTTTTTGGTGTCAATTATATTTTGAGTGAGAAAAAACGATTATTTTGACTGTCGATCGAATCGATTTAACTACGAATCGTGTTTAAAGCCTTCTGGGCGTCTCATTAAGCCTCATTACGGTATTTACCGATAATGTGGTATTTTAAAGTTTAACCACTAAATGAAGACATTAAGTTAAATCGACGCCATTTCTTTTAAATCGATTCAACAATTCAAAGATATGACTGGCTTGTATGGAATAAACGGTTCGTTATGGCTCAATTTTGGTTATTGAAATTATTATTGCTACCTTAAAGAGAATACTGTTATGGTATTTAAGTGATAGTTTTATTTTTCATACAATTTATTTCGTGTTACTGCTAGGTCACGGTTGTCTGGAAGATATTACTCATCAGTGATAAGGTACTAGTTATACGAACGTTGTTTTCGGTACTGCGTACTATTTAAATTCCTAGACATTTAATAATTATTAATTTTATATATGTAAGTCTTATGACTCAAAGTGGGGAGCGTCAATGTAGTGCACCCCTGCCTTCAGGGTAGTACTACATTGGCCATCAGGAGGGCGTCCAGCACGTCTCACCAATTCATAGAATAAAAAAAAAGTTTTATGTGCAATAATTTCGCCCGTTATTTTCCAGCCTGAATCAATATTCCAATTTCAAAATTTAAAATTAGAAGTGCATCCGTCCTTTTCTAACTTTCCTACAAGAGATGAGCACTTTGATACGCCGTTAGCGAAATGTCTGAGTTAGCAGACGCTGAGTCATCAACAACAGGTCTGGAAGACATTTTTATTTGCCATACGTCTTTATTTGTAACATTAAACATATACGTATAAGTTTAATGTTACAAACGAACAAACAAACATTAAACATATACGTATAACTACAAAGATTTGAGTCGTGCATTTTTAATGTAAAATTTTTACTTTTGAAGTTTTATTGCAATCCTTGTAGGAGAAAAAGCAGGTGAAGTTGGTTTTTACCCGAACGAAATCTTACTATGCGATATAATCATGGTTTCTATGGAGACCCTCTCGCGAATAAAGAACGCTATTATCTATACGATTCTTAGTTATCATACCTAACTATTGTGACCGGGGAGAACCACGAAAGATCACCCGTGTCGCTGTTGCATAACAGGACAGAGCAAAATGGTGGCATTTTAATTGATTCGAGTTCGATACAACCTATGCGATTGTAGATATGCGTGAGTAATTCTTCACAAAATATATCTATTTATTATATATAAATCATCTTAACCACACCTCAATAGACATATAAATATTATCTGATCGTATTGACTTCATGATATTAAGATTGTATGTATGGTCGGATTTTCAAATAAAATGGTTCTTTTCAACTAAAGCCCAACGGACTCTGAGCCAATTAGGTACTATAATGAAGTCTTCAAAACTGTTAAATATTTTGTTCTCGATAATATAGCGTTGTGAAACGTGTTAATAGCGGAGTGTGAAGCTAATTAGACAATTAGTGATGGTTATAATTCGCCACGTTAGTCATAGGCCTGAGAAGTTTTTTAAATTGGGCGGGTTACGTCATAATATGTATTCATAAAGTTATTCCTCATAATATCATATTATATTAAGGGACATTAAGTTTTGTGAAATGGCGTTTCGTAAGTCATTGTTTGGGAAAATATTCTTGGGTAGAGATTTTTTTTTACGTAAATACTATTAATGGTATTTAGTATTATAAAGGTTTTGTTGCATTTTTACTTAATAACTATTAAATCGACATAGTTCATGTATATTAAGTAACTAGGCGCGTCAAGTACGAACTGTAAAACTGAAACTACAAAATCCATAAATCAATTATCAGTAATGTTTAATTTTTATGAATTGTAATAGTTTTAAATTTAGTTTAATTATTTCCAAATCCATTATAGCTGTTAATTTAGTTAAGTTTTTAATTAGTTTCGCATTTAAGCAAACACTCACAAAATATTCCTTGAATATTCCATGCGTCTTCTACAAAGTTGCACCTATGAAATAAAAAACTGTAATAAATTTCTTTGTAAGTAATATAACGAATATAGATAAAAAGATTATGTATATAACTATAGATAATAGACCCACATATTTAAATTTTATGTACGCATTTTTATTAGACATATATAAAATTGTTCACGATTTGGCTGGCGTTAATTAGTTTTACAATCAATTCACACCGTTAAAAAATCACATTTAATTTCTTATTAAAACGTCACTAGTAAAGTAGGCTTTTATTCTAAAAGCTTGTACCTAAAAGATTAGGAGCCTAACGCCCTACGTTAGGCTCCAATGGTTCAATGCCAATAAGTACTCGTATATATACTAAATAGAAAAAATATCGTAAGCGCGATTCAGAACTCGCATCAGTAGCGGTCGACACCTATATATCCAGCAACCAGTGCACACTTTAGGTACCTAGTACCTACCCATACCGGCATTGTTTCCTCGGTGACCTAACACGTGATATTAGCTGGAATTATGAACCGGCATTTGTATTCTGTCACTAGACAGATAAACGCCGAGATAAGGCAGGCTTGTTGCAAGCAATTCCGTTTTATTAGCTTTAATGTACTTAGCTTGGATTACTACTGACTAACAAAGTTATTAGACAAGTCTCGCATATTAAACATTATTTATCTGAAAGACGAAATTTTGTTAATATTGATATTTTGTCTTTGGTTAAGGTTAGTTACACACGATGTATATAAATCAAGTTCACTTTAATTTAGGTGTTTATAAATTAACGATCTTTCAATTTAATTTATTTAATTTCATTAATTTGGGTGTTTATAAATTAACGATCTTTCAAGAATAATTCAGTTAATTACAGACTAATTCAGTTGCGAGTGTATGGAATTAAAAACTAACAAATATCTAAACCAAAACATGGATCTTCGAAAATTTGGCCGTTACGTGAAAAAGTTGTACATATTCTAAATCTGGAATAAATATCATTAACTCGGCACATTAGCGATAGCTACAAATTTACGAAACAACGTAAAATCACAATCAGTATTGACACAGCAAATTAAAGTGCCCGAGTTAGAGATATTATCTCAATATAATTTCTATTTCACATGAACAAATAAAGCATGTAGCGTAAATGTAGCTAATATATTACTTGTAATACGCAAAGCTTCTGTGAATGTATAAAGGATATTATATATAGTTGTAGAAAAAATATTTAGTATGAAAGTGTAGTGTGTAAAATTTATGTTATTTAGTTTTTTAGAGTTCCAACCGCCTCCTTCTCCCTCGAGGATGTTAACCTAGTTTACCCCCGAAAGAGGTTTTCCCACGGTTAAAAAAAGGAGATTCAAATCCAAAGTTTCATCTTTCTTGACCCTTATTACAATTCCTTGCCTTGTCCCTTTCTTGAGGCATTTGCGACGCTTTCAGCTTTGAGAATGTCCTTAAAACAATATTAAGATTGAGGCGTGTCTCTCAAATATTGAATTCCCACTTAAAGATACTAAAACAATAGCATTATAAAGTATATCTGTAAGTGGCAACTAATAGTGGCGCAGTTATCATAAATCCGAACAGGTAAGATTTTAGTCGTGACCACATTTTAACGATCTCCCAGCGAGAAATTGACTTTTGCTTTTATTTTATTTATTACCACCGTGAGTAAGGCTACCTTTGGAATTAACGCAATAAGTTACGCGGTTAAGTAAAATTCATTGTATTGTACTTTGTTTATTGTTAGGTCTGTTAGAGTTCAATTGAATTTATTTTTGATTGGGTTTTAATTCTTTATTTGTTAAGGAATTAGTGTGACCTATATTGTAACGATTTAATTGAGAGCTTGATTGTAAAAAGCATAAAAATTTTGAATGTTTTTGAATTAAAAGGATTTTACGTTAAATATGTTATGGAAGTCTGCGAGAGTGCTGACAACCCAAACTACTGCGATGTGATGAAACAGAAAAAAACTGATATAACCTATAGTCACTTCCCCGAGGCCCATGGATATCCCCACTACTAAAAAGGTACAGTAATGTACACGATAATTATCATCTTATGATATTAAGCCTATATAGAACATTATTAACTAAAATAAATTTAATAGAAAGAAAATTGCCATTTATTTGTGAAAACGGAGAACATGTCGAAACAGAGAATTGAAGAACTGACGCCAGATTGATATCGTCCGATCGTGACGACGATTCGTGTGCAGCACGATTTGTTGTGAAACTCCACGATGACACATCGTGGCGATATTATCGCCGCGTCAGTGCGGCTCCGATACGACTGTGGGATCGGACGGATTTAGTGTAAACGTGCTTTTTAGAGCAGAGGTTTAATTCAAGAAGTAATAGAAATTAGTTTATAATTTGTTATTATAAGAGAAATATATATTTTTAACGAGTGAGAAAATTAGTTAATTGTCAGTCCAACACAACAGTTATTAATATAAAATGATTAAAATGATATTAAAGGAACTATTTTTCTTAAAAAAAGATTTTTTGATTCACAATGAAGTAGATTATTCCCTTTTGGACTGTTATACAGGCCCATTTTAATAACTCAGCAAAAAACTATTATACCTATCTTAGAAAAAATGTTTCTACAAAATCGTATATTAAACACGTTGAAGTACATAGCAGGTGCAACTTGTCGGTTAAATCAAAGGTCTCATAAATATGTATGTGTAATCTGATCTAGTTGCGTAAATCGATTTAATCATAAAACGGTTTTCTTTAAGCACTCGCTAAGTTGCTCGTTTTGCGATGTTAAGTGCCGTAAGAGACACGCAATTGATGGTGCGAATTGATTTGATTAGTAAATAACAAATTAAACTCATGTCTGTCTGTACAGCTGCCTACAGAAGTATATTAACAAGCATTTATGCATGTTTTATAAATATTAACCTTAGTCTTGAATCACTCTATCTGATAATAAAATGCGTGAAAATGGGTTGAGTAGTCTAAGCATACATTGGGACAGACAAAAAGCGACATTGTTTTATATTATCTAAACCACGATATATTTGTAAACAGAGCAAACGTTACTTGAAAATATTTTTAAATGCAATTGTTTTTGTTTGTTCGATTGCCTTTGGCTCTAGCAGGATAAATAAAGAATAAATATAATAATACCCCCTTTATTGCAACCCTACAAAAATAATGAATACTTATGAATTCTTAAGTAGATGTTACGTTTTTCCACCTATAAATAATTACCCATAATTGATTAAAGACGGTTGTTACCTGAAAAGAAAGAAAGGAAACATTAATATACAATGTTTAATAATAAAATATAAATAAATATTTTTAGGACATTTATACACAGCGCCATCTAGTTCTAAGCTAACCCGAAGCTTGTGTTATGGCAACTAGATAACGGAATAAATTACATATACATTACTTTTCTTTTGTAAATACATACATACAATACATAGTATTATAAAGTTAGTTAAAATTGTAAGTATTTGATACACATATTTTTTAATTGAAGGCGGATAGATATGTTATTACGATCTCACTTGTATTCCTTCTTAAAGTATATGAGCCAATTGGACCAAATTCATAAGCGGTCCTCGACACAGTTTGGTAAGCCAGAATGGCCAAAGCACATTCTCAATAGTTTTTTTCTAAGATCTAAATATAGGATAAACAAATTAAATGTATTTATTTACATAACATATTTAAAATCTGCGAAGGTTACGTAACTTTAACCAAATTATTAACAAAGAATTATTTATTATCATGAATGAACTGAAGCTTTTTTAGTGTCAGACATTAATTTATTGCCTTACGAAGCAATGTATTGAACATAAGCCGCCTACAAATTCAATAGATTTCGTATTAATAACACGTAATGATGTAGTAGCTACAGTGAAAAGGTATTAGTATGTATTATATAATAGGTAGTAAAATTATGATTAGTATATTTGTTGAAGGAGTTTTAAAACTTTAAGTTTCATTATAGATGTTTGGTTCACGATCATTAGTAGACGCAACAATGTTAATAGATATTCAATTTGTTAGGATAATGATGAAGTAATGAACGGTTATAAGAATTTGTTTGGTGTTTACATAGATTGTAAGGTAACTGAGGTAACACAAAACACGAGATTTTTAAACGTATACTTTAGTTGACTGTAAGAAATGATTTTTTGTGCGTCTTGTATTCGTTTATATTCGCATATGTTATATATACGATGCATCATCATATATTTTTTTATGTTTCGAGCGGATTTATATAACCTATCTGTGTTAATATGGCTTGGTGATTCACGCGAGTGTTCGAAAAATTACGTTTATTAATCAAATATATCACAAATACCATATTAACTTCACCATAATTTCTTGTATGTGTTTTGTCGTACAAAATTTATAATTTTTAATTCTAATAACCAACAGCTTTTTAGATTATCTAAAACGCTCCTATACAAACGTTTTTATTAACATAATATACGTAATGTTTATCTATACTAATATTATAAAGAAGTAATGTTTGTGTTCTTGTTAAATTGTATGGGGTACCTCGGGATCTACTGAACCCATTTGAAAAATTCTTTTACCAATAGAAAACCACATTATTGCTGAGTGTCATAGGCTATATAAAAAACCGAAAAGGATAATTAATTTTATGCCCAACAAAGTGGGCACGGGTCAGCTAGTTTATAATGAAGACGTTCCGATGAACACAACAAACAGCTCAGATAAAAAATTATCAAACACGATACGTAATTCGTATAACGACATTTTAATACTTATATAATTTTGTATGTATACATAATTAATGAGACAATTTGTAAGCTTCGAATATGGAAATAGCTTACAAAGGAATGTTCAGATGATATACGATAAGAAAGCTTATTAGAATTTGAAACAGCATTGGAATTGTACAAGCAATTTATATAAACGTTCGCAGATATATGGGACAGTTTAATACTTAGCAACGTTTAAGTGTGAAATCGAAAACTAGGTTAGGGCTTAAGTATTAGAAAGTTCGGAAGCGTTAGTCATCTTTACTTGAGTCAGAGGGTTTTTGTTCGATTTTAAGTTATGTACTTGATTAAGTTAAATGAAAGTTTTCTGTTGTTAAAAGGAGTGTTATTATATTGAACAAGATAGTAGGAAGCAAACGGTTATAGTTATTTTAGATACTTTAATTATTTATGTTAAAGTCGTAAAATATTTTGCTAAAGTTTTTTCAGGGGGAAATTATTAAAACGAAAAGGAACTATGACTTATTAAGAGGCAAAAAATAGAATTTAAATTTCGTATGATACTATACATTAGATTAATTATTAATAAGGCATGAATGTGCCTTCATTGTGCCTGTGACTTCGATTTATAGCTGGAAGTATGACTCTAGGCTATTAGACGATTTGCACATCTTTGAGTTTGCAAAAATGCCATATAAATAACGAATTTATTTTAAGATTTAGTTTCATAAGTTAACCTAAAGTTATATCCCTCATTGAAGTTTAAATTCCGAACTTATTATAGGATATTGGTGTGAAAATAAATTCGATACGTTTTTAAACGCCAATAAGGCCTTATATGGCGAATGGATTGCTTAAGATATTTTGTAATTTTAGAATGTAAGGAGCAAGGTTTTTGTACGTAATTTATTGTTATGGTCTGAGAATCACGTTTATACCCATACCGTTTATTGCTTCAGTTGCATTTAACATTGTTTGTATTTCCTAGTAAAGTTTATTATTTTATTTACAGGAGAATTTGTTTTTAAAGTGTTAAATGGAGATATTATGCTAAAATAGCATTTTTTGGTCTACTTTCGTAGCACGTTTATAATTTTAGTTAGATGTAATGTCACAAGTGTATTATGAGATTTGCGAGGGAGATCTATTTGTTTATTTTTTATTTTCTTTATTTATTACACCTTGTTACAATATTCAACATTGTATAATTAATTGGATAATGTATTAGTAACAGGCGACCTCATCACTTAAGAGTGTTCTCTTCTAGGCAACCATTAATAAACAGAATAAAAAAGAAAACAAAGGTAAACAAAGGTAATGGTATATTATGTAAACTGAAAAGTAAATTAAAATTTCTATTTCACGAAATACTAATTAGTACCGCAGACTTCAGCCCTTCTTGACAAGTTTATTACACATTAATACGAATCTAATTACTTACTAGTATCTACATAGTATCTCGTATTTTCTTAGCTAATTATAATAAATAAATTGCGGCGTTAATTCCAATTTTAATTAATATAATACTGAATGAATCTTATCAGATAGGCATCGACAAGTCGCCTTCGCCGCGACATAAACAACCGGACAAGTAGTTTGTTTAGTAATTTATATGTAATTAATAATTATACAGATACATTTTGATTTTACTAGCTTTCTTGATAAGATACGAGTATGTTGAAATTTACAATGATTCATATCAACATTGAAAAAAAAAATTCTATAAGAAATGTTCTTAAGAGAAATACTTGATTTAAGTTTTGCAGAAAAAATCTGATTGCGTGTATATCGTTCTTAAGTGACATTTCCCAAAAAACAATAAACTTTTATTGAGCAAGTTCAACGTCGCGTCGCCCTGTTCAATTCGTAATTGCTCAGTTGTGAATTTTATGGCGTTATTTGGTCATTAATTAACGAAATTAATGCACGGCTGAAGTTCCTTGTTGAAAGGTATTTGTTGGGTTTAAAAACAGCGTATGTCACAATTAATGAGTTCTGATTATAGTCAATGATTTTATTACCTTTTAATGTGTCGTTTCGTTTTTTATGAGTAACGTGGAGTGTTTGATACACTGGTGTTTATTTTAAATATGCGTTATATATTTCGAAATCTATACTAATGTTTTTTATGTATGTTCCTGTATCCTGTGATATATTGATCATATTTTTACTACTTTCGGAAATAATACACCTTATTTAGTCTTTATAAACAGAAGCCTATGTTCATTGTCTTAGCCTATGTATATATAGACTTATATAGACTATGTACAATCTGTTACCACCAAGAATATGTGTACACAATTTCACGATGATCGGTTCAGTACTTTTTGCGTGACAGACATCCTTACTCTTACATTTATAATATCAGTAAGGAAGTTATTATTTACCACCTCGCTCAGTAAGCTTTATGTGGACTGCTATGAACCGGCTTGCACTGGATGAAACCACTTTTCTACAAAATATCATTTTTAGCTTGTTCTCTTCTGTTAGAGTAAAGTGGTGTTCCTAGCCCTATTTAAAAAGTCGGAAACAAACTTACGAATATCCAAGCATAGAAGATTGTCAAATCATACCTCATCTTTATCCATACTAATATTATAAATGCGAAAGTGACTCTGTCTGTCTGTCTTTGCATCACGCTACTGAACCGACTAGAACGAAATTTCGTACACAGGTGGTCTAAAGCCTGGGAAAGGACATAGGCAACATTTTTTTTAATGGTTGCGCAAAGGGTTGAAACTTTATATAATATTACGCTTTCACGGCCAAACCGCTAAACTGCTGAAAAGCGGACGGAGTCGCGGGCAACATCTAGTAGGTTATATTTTAAAAAAAGCGTGAATCAGAACGCAATTCCGCCACAAATATCTTTAAAATTACCGTTCATTTTTACGAAATCCTAACACATAATTATTAAGATAGCTTAAAAATATTTCGCTTATTCATCGAGGCATTTCGTTGAACCGATAATTATTTAAAGTATTGTATAATCTGTGGTCCCATTTGGCCGATTGCAATGGGTTTAATGTTCGTTCGGTAATGGTACGATATGATCTTTTAATTGTTGTTTTTACTCTAAAATCTTATTGAATTATCTTGATTTTGGAATTTAATTAATATCAGTTGGATTGGTTCGTGATTTCATTAAAAATCTGGTTGATTATTTTCTCTTAAATTGGTCCTGGACTTAAGTAGTAGTATTACGAAATATAGATAATATATTTGAATGCTATGTATATTTTTAATCTGTGTTATGTCTACTATAGACTAGAAATGTAAGTAAAACTAACCACAGACTATAAAGAAAGACACATTGTTCTCACTTTTTATGATATTTCATTCATATCGAATGGTTTTGTATTTTTAAATTTACAAAAATAATTCGTAATGCATTTTACCAATCTGTTTCGTGATTATGCTTATTTATATAACCGTTAATGGTTTGTTGGTTCGTTTAAATGCAAAACAGAGGCTGCAATGATAAGATAGGGCGTGGTTAATGGCTTTGGCTTTTAAGAAATGTCGATGTATGTAATGCTTTTGTTTAACATTCATGTATTACGCACGTGGAACATTTTTCTTTAAATATAGGGTTTAAGATTTTTTTATATGTTTTTATGAAGAGTATAGATTGGTAATATCTCTAAGAGACGGTATGTGGGGTATTTAAACTTTATATTAAATAGTTCGTTTCACAGTTTGTAACTTAAAAACCTCTTCCAAGCTATGGTAGCTTAGGATAGAAAAGAAAAAAACAAAGAGAGTTCCATCCGTCAATTTAAAAAAAAAATCAACAATGAATTAATGTATATTATTAACGGCACATGCGTAATTGTCTTTGCAGTAACTTCCAACTTATTTATATTAAGAAAAATAATATTAATAACTACAAAATATGTCCTTTAAATAATACATAACTAGCAATAAAACTAGCTACATCAAGGGTATTAGATTTAACTGAATACTTTAAGAAAATATGTTCTAATATGACCCTTAGATTCAAAAATAATCAAAGTTACTGCGTGGGGTGTTGTCATGATAATGTCTCAACATTTGTCATCTATAATCCAGTGTTTATAGTACGTGGCACGGAACCGGTTTTAAGGGTGAATTAATGACCTTTCTACGGGGCCATTAATTTTTGTGATTATCCATTAAATTTGTCGTAAACTGTACTTACTATATAGGGGGTAAAAGTTTTGTTACATATTAAATGGTAGTTTTGTAAATAAAAATAAATAAGCATTTGTCTTTACAAAAATAATTAATTATATGAATGAATGAATTTTAAGTGATATATTTCGCGTTAAAAATCGAAGTCGAACCCTACTCTCTCTTTCGTTAAATAAAATTTTTTGACATGTCTTACGAAATAGGTAAGTTTTGACATTGACTTATGTATGTAAAAAATCATAACAAAGACAATAATAATAATAATAAAAAAACATAAAAAACTTATGTTAATAAAAACTTAAACTTACGAAGTGACTTTTCAACTATTCAAATGACGGTTTACCGGTGGTAAATGTTTTGTAATCCCGTGACGATTCAAAAGTGTTACTTTATGTAGCCTAATTGAATAAAGATACTTTTGACTTGACTTTGACTTTGACTTTGACGCATTCAATATTATTCTAGTCAAGTTTAATCCTTTTAAATCTGAATTGTCCAAAACTAAGCTACTGCAGTGATGACAACGGGCGGGGCGTTTTGAATATTCATTTATTCATTCATTCGTTTATTCATTACCAATGATGGATGTTAGAGACAAGTTCAATAGCACCCACACACGGAGTTTTATTGCTTACTAATTTGTGATATCTTTGAATATTATTTATTATGTTTATAGAGATAGATAGCCGACGGGTTTGGTCTACCGTTGGAGAATGTTTTTTGAATTATTTATAGTTCCTGTTTTAGTCAATCATATAAAGAGAAAAGGGATTAACTAATATAAATGTAAATGTTATTGAAGGAGAAGTAATGTTTTTCTTACCCTTTCAAGCAAAAACTACTGGATTGATTTGGTTGTTATTTAACGTTTAAATATTGGACCCTATATTAAGACAGGGCACTTTTCGTATCAGCGTTATCAAGAGAAAACCTATTAAGATGAGATTACAACACTTCACATGAGCGCTCACAATATATGTATAGGAATAAAACGATAGTGTATTGACATTATTGTCCTTTAAATTTATTAAATGAAAATGTTTCGTGTTTGACTGTCACTGCGTTGTTTTATTAACGCTTTCTTTTTAGATTTATTTATTTGAGACCAGATAGACTAAAATTATTTATTACATCTTTTTTTTATTGAGTTTTTTAAACTTACCTACGTAATCAAAGCAACAGTAGCTCGGTATATCTAAATATTCTACGTTTTCGAATAAAAAAATGAAGCCATTTTTATCCTGTTGATGGAAGTATCAAGTGACGCGAAACGCAATTTCACAGACATAATTTATACGCATAATATAAAACGGCTTTTATATGCTAAGAATTCTTTTGCAAGGCAAACAAGACCTGCAGTAATTCACTGCGCAATTTATTATAATAAGCTCCATAACTATATGAATAATATTTGAATTTTGCTTGCACTAAACTAATATTAAATTTGATATCATAATAAAGACGTTTAGTGCAAATATAGTGCTGGTTTAATAACGTTAAATGTTCAGAAAACATGTTGTAACACAATTAGTTGAAGACATCGGTATTTTGCGTTGCGTTTAAAAGATTTAAAGAGCAAAGGAGTATAGCAACATGTTTTGTAGCTACTTTATAACAAGTGATTTTAATCATAGATTGTTTTAAATACCTGATATTATAATTTTATAACTTATACTACCAAAGCGTTTTTTTAAACGAAGTCTTAGATGAAAATCCACAGGTAAAATAAAGATAAAATTTAAAAAGTCTTATACTTGACTTTCAACTACAGTTAGTTTTTGTACTTAATCGTATTTAGAGGTATATTAAGCATTGTAATATTGAAGTATTAGTATAACTATTATTCCTGGTAAGTATTACGAGAAACATTACCATACTCGAAGTGAATTCTGCGCACGCGTCATATGCAGTGATAAATCTAGATACTTTAGAGTACTATGTTACAAGGTTAGCGAGATGAACTAGATTTGAGATTTTAATCGCGCTTAAGTGTTTCTTATGTATGTTCATTACTTTTAATCTTCATGTTTATTAATGTTTTATCAAAATTATAAATTTAGTTTTATTGTCTAGTTGAAGAATGATATATCATTTAAATGAACTTTGAATATACGTCTCTATAAATAATAAAGAAATATAACTATGCTCTCATATACTCGTACATTAAACCTTTCTCTTGAATAGCTTTATTTACAAAAACCACATTATAATCGGTTGCTTAGTTTTAATGATTTATCTAAGTGATAAAGAAACCTTTTTCTTGGGGTGTTTAGTTTAGTATAAGTTCAGGCTATATAAATTGTTACGAGTTTTTCTATTTAGTATTATTATTAACGTGTATGTAATATGTGTATGTATATATGTATGTATAGGTATACTATGTTTATATTTGTATGCTTTATTTCATATGTGTATATATATCTATAAATTACACCACCCACCTAATTACAATTAAACAGCTTTTCCGTACTACAGGTTGCCTGTAAGAAATCACTAATAGTGATAAGGCCGCCTATTGTCAAAACACTATTTGCTTTATTTTAATTTCTAGTTTAAGGTGTATTTCTTGTATTGTATAATAAATTGACAATAAAGTATTTTTATTATTATTACTATTATTAACTTCAAAAGCTAGTCTATTATTAGGTATCTGATATACATGCTAACTTGTACATTCTGTCGGTGGTATTCGACGGTAAGTTCAAGTTATCTTATCAGAAAGTTCAAGGAATCATGTTGTATTTGTTAACGTTAAGTTAGCTTTGCTGATAAGTGATACGACGGTAAGTTACAACTTACTGCTATACTTATTTGTGCTTTGGCGTTCAATTGTATTCAATTATTTATCGTTTTATTTTTCATGTAATTATATTGTTTTTTTAAATATTTTTAAGGGCTTTTTTGACCATAATTGTTAATTAATATGTACATAGTGTAATATACATATTAGTATATATATTTGATGTCAAGTTTTGCAATATCGTGGTGATCTATTTAAGATAAAATACTGTAATATTAAGCACGAAATACGAATGTCTTTTAACGATACCGGAAAACTATACATATAGCGTATATAAAACTTATGACTTTCATAGTATTAATAAATACATTACGAAAACAAAACATTATATCCTTTACTTGGATTCAAAGAATTCCCAAATACAAGTAAATATAGCTTCATTTTCATTACATCGGTAGAACAAAAGTGTTTTGAAACTATTGTGTAATCTTATCTTAAGTGAAATTTCATCACCAACTATCTCTTATCTTAACGGTTCCAGGTATAGTTTTATAGACTGCCATTTAGGAGGTCAACACGGACGAACAAACAGGTTTCGCTACCGTTCGCTAGCTGTTATGCACGCCTATGTAACTATTATTTTAAAAGACAATGTTTTGTTTTTTACATTTAAGTACTTTTTATATTATACTAGCTGTTGCCCGCGACTCTGTCCGTACACGTAAACGTTTAAC